>RJWJ010023535.1:0-25718 GCA_004363605.1 Indri indri | reverse complement strand
GTGCTCAGAGGCTGGAGCTCTGGGTGCTTCTGTTGTGCTGGGGTCTGGCCTCGAAGGCTTGGGTGACAGAGTGCCAGAGGAGGTCACGTCAAGAGCCCAGGCCAATGAGGTTCCTGGCTGTGCGGATCCGGGAGTTGAGAGCTATTTGCTCATTATCATGGTCATCTTTCTTCCTCTCCTTCTTGGAAATCAAAATCTTTGAGACACATTTAGTGAGTTGCTTCAGTGTGTCCAGGTGTTTGCTTTTGCACAGAAGAGGGCCCTGCAGCCTCCACTGCAGGATAGGTGCCCGTGAGCTGCCTCGCAACCGGGCGAGGCCACTGAGTGTCCCGGCCAGATGGAGGAGTCATTCTGCTTCCCTGAATCTCAGCTTTTCTAGAAAAACAGATGCTCCGTCCACCTAGCTATATGTCAAACACACACGTGCGTGCACGCACACACACATACATGCACACATGCATATGCACAAACAGAACACATTTCAAGGACTGGAATATTATAATTCAGAGGAGTTTGGAACACCTGCTCAGTGTCCAACGCTGTACAGTTGTTCCTCGGTATCCATGGGGGGTTGGTTTAGAACCCCCACATGGATATCAAAATCCACATGTGCTCAAGTCGCTGATACGAAACAGGGTAGTATTTGCAGCATACACAGGTCCTTCGTATACTTTAAATCATCTCTAGATGACTTATAATCCCTAATACAACGTAAATGCTATGCGTTAATAAACCATTGTTATATTGAATTGTTAGGGAATAATGACAAGAAAAAAGTCTGTACATGTTGAGTACAGACACAACCATCTGTTTGTGGTTGGTTATTTTTTTGAATATTTTTGACCTGACAGTGGAATCCTTGGATGTGGAACCCATGGATATGAAGAGGTGACTATAACTGGGTTTATAAGGCGCATACCTTCAAAATGATTTTTGTTTAATTGGAAAGTTTCCAGTATGTTGTTGCCTGTACGGACGTAAAACGTTTGGCCGGAAAGACAGCTCATGTGACATGCTTCCTTCCCTTCCCTCTGTCCCCTGCATCCATGCCCGAGTTTCATTCTTTATTCTTACACTGACCTCCTCCATAAAGACGTCCTGCCCTCCACACCCGTGGGGAGTGGTCTGTCCCCCGAATGTCCAGAACTGATGTCCGTCCCTCCGCTGTGGGAATTAGTCACAGTCCGTCCTGTGCCGGCTCTCACGTGCCTTTCAAGCCTTCACATGGCTCCGGAGGGGCCAAGATTTTAATCGTGTCTCATTCCTCTGACAGCAGTCAATGTGGGGTTTACTGTTCATACACCCTGCCCCTTTGGAAAACAGAAACCCCAAGATTTTTTCAGGTTCCCTAGTTTGCCCCATTACAGACAAGCATGTTTGTGTAGGTTTCTGGCTTTTCCCCGACAACATTTCCATCAGGAGTTGTATTTTATTAAAAAACACTCACAATTTAGACATCTTTTAAACTAATTCAATGGTCATTTATTTTTCACATAGAAACAGCTTTTATTATTTTAAGAGTGTGTGTGGCGAGTGTTAAGAACAGGAACACATCACAGAGGTTTGGGTGCTGGGGGGTAACGAGGTCCGCACACTGGCCGGACCACTCCTCTCTGCCACCAACCCCTCAACATCTGTGATTCTCATTGGTACCTCAATGTGGAAAGTGATATTTTAATTTTTTTCTGGTTATGGGACTGGGGGTTGGCTCACAAATAGAGAAAACTACTGGGGAAAAAATCTACCAAGCATCCGTATAGTTGGTGCCCAAACCCTGCGGATTGCTTGAAAGCTAAGTGTAGCCTTAATGTTCTAGAAACCCTTGCTGACTTCTCATTGTCACCCAGGGTCTTCAGTCTTTCCTACCTATAATCCAAGGAGGCACTAGTCAAAACACATAGACTTTGCCTTCAGACCTGGTTTCAAATCCTGGTCCCAACACTTTACTAATTATGTGGTCTGCTATGGTTTGGATGTTTGTCCCCTCCAAATCTCATGTTGAAATGTGATTCCTAATGTTGGAGGTCGGGTAAATGGAGGTGTTGGGGTCATGGGGTGGACCCCTCATGAATAGATCAACGCCCCCCTGGGCAGGGGGTGAGTGAGTTCTCACTCTGTTAGTTCCTGTGAGAGCTGGTTGTTAAAAAGAGCCTGGCACCTCCTGTGTCTGTCTCTCTTGATTCCTGTCTCGCCATGTGATCTCTGCACACCTAGGCTCTCCTTCACCTTATGCCATGAGTGGAAGCAGCCCGAAGCCCTCCCCAGAAGCAGGTGCTGGCACCGTGCTTCTTGTACAGCCTACAGAACTTTGAGCCAAAAATCTTCTCTTCTTTGTAAATTATCCAGCCTCAGGTATTCCTTTATAGCAACACATATGGACTAAGACATCATCTAGGGCAAATAACTTTTTTGAAGCTTAGTTTTCTCATCTGTATAATGGGCAGTATAATAACACACCCAATGGGGTAGTTGTGATGATTAAATCTGCAATGACTACTACAGAGTAGGCACTTAATCAACGCTGATTCCTTTTCTTTCTCCCTACCCACTACAGATTTATGCCCTTATTTCTTGCCATTCAAAATGTGGGGCTTCAGAAACCCCCATGATGGCAATACTTAGGGAAGAAATAAACAGGCAGCTTACTGATCACTCCTAACCACAGTATATAGACTCTGATGCAGACTTGGATTTCCTGGGGGCTCTGGAGGAGTCCTTCCTCTGTTATTGGTAGGTGTGTTCATTGGCCAAACAAAGTAAGCACGAGGAGATGAATTTAATACCTGCCAGGCCACAGCACAAATGTCGTTGATCTTGCCGATGCTGTATAACAAGCAGGAAAGTGATCCAGTTTGGTCCTATGGCGATTTATAGTCCTTGTGCCTCTCTAGTTAATGTCACAAGGACAGACATTCTTTTGCCTGCTGGGGGGAGAGGTACCTACTCATGCAAGCAGTCTATGCCGTGTCATTAGGAGAGAGCCTCAGGAGGGGGCTTCTCACATGCCCAGGAATTGGAGGAGTGAAAAGCAAAGAGCGGGGAATTGGAAATACAGTTGGGCTTCATGTTAGAAGAGTCCAACATATGGAAATCATGGGCCCCCTCTCACCTCTAACCAATCCCTCAGCCCCCCCCCCAATACAGGTAGAATTAAGGGAAGTTATTCACAGGGCGGGAAGAGAGTTTCCTCCCTTTTAATGACTCCTAGAAGTATCCGGCTCCCTGGATGGGTGCACTGAATAATTTATACTCAACTCAATAGACATTATCATTTTACGGGAGAATTTGGGAAGGCAGAAAGATGCCATTGGAATGTGCCGTTTTATGGCTATAAGCTGATGAATTTCTTTCCCAGCTCCCAAGAATGGAGGGATTTGCTTTGAGGGGCTTTTTGATGGTGAGGACACCAGCATGTTTTGACAAGTTGGCAGGCTGGGTCTTCTTTAAGATTCTCTCCAGAGCTATGGAGAAGATCTCTGCATAGGCATCAAATACACGTTTTTGGTTTCTGGCCCTGAAGCTGACCAGCTATTGGCAGGTCTATGGAAGAATCCTTACAAGCTTAACGTGTGAGATAGGAGGGCTTATCCCACATGCCAAGCCTTAGAGAGGCAAGTTTCTTCCTCTCATTAGAATAGTAGCCGGAGCTGCTGGTTGGTATGGAAAACTTGGCCAACATGACTCTTGGCCGTCAGTTCTAACCTTGGAGCATTGAGGTATCTCATATGACTTCACTTACCGGTTATTTACTGCTATTTACAACATTACCTCCAAAGCTTAGTGGTTATTATGTTACAGTTTCGAATTTGGGAATGGCTTATAGAGGTGGTTCTGGCTCAGGGCGTCTCATGAAGTGGCAGTCAAGACATTGGCCAAGGCAACAGTGCTCTGAAGGCTTGAGCTGGGCTGGAGAATTCCTTTCCAAGTTAGCTCATTTTCTTAGATGGTCTTGGTTCCTCTCTGCCTACTGGCAGGAGGTCTCAGTTTCCTGCGGCATGGACGTCTCCATAAGGTTGCTTGAGTGTCGGTTGGCTTCCCCAAAAGCAAGTGGTCTGGGACAGCACGGAGGAAGCCATAATGCCTCTCATGACCTGGTCCTGGAAGTCACACGCTATCACTTCTGCCTCATTCCACTTGTTCGAAGTGAACCGCTATGTCTAGCCCACTCTCACGGAGAGGAGAATAACCTCGACTTCCTGAAAGGCACTATTTGAAAGCTCCATATCTTCTTGTTTCTATTCTTAATTATTTATACAAAATTGCAGTGCTGAATCTTTGCTTCTGTTCCTGGAAATTTTCATTTTTATACCACAAAATTACCACAATTTGATATCGAAACCAAATGAGGATGTGAAATACAAATAAATGCTATTATAGACATTTATTAGATATGTAGAACTAAATATTATTCAAGCTTTGTTTTGTATATTTTCCCCTAGGATTCTTCTTCATGAGTGACACCAGCTAAGGCCCCTCGTCTACCTTGTAGATGTTTCTATTAGACGTCTTTCATTGCTCCAGGGACCTTCAATATGTGTTCAAATTTATGGTCATTTATCTGGAAAATATTTAGGAAATCGGCATGGCCAGCCCAACGAGGGTGTTCTATGGAAGTTTTTGAATGATAAATAATGAGGGAAATGCTTGGCCACCCGTGTTCTAAATGCAGTGCAGATGGGATCAGATCAGATGCTGCAGACACGACCTTGGCAGCATGCCAGCATTTCACTGTCAGTGTTGGCATCAGTCATTTAGTAGAGGGGTTTCAAGGCAAGTCATCATAATCTGGGAGTTATCCACACAAAAACTTAGTGGGCACAGAGCAAGGATGGCATTCAAGCACAGGGGGCTGGCTTTCCCTAAGTCTTTCCAAGTCCCCAATCAGGTTCTCTCATCCAGTCATCCATTCATTCAACACACGTTCATTGGCCCTCTCCTGTGGGTTGGGCGTCATGCCAACGCAAGAGATGGCAAATCGTTTCTACGTCGGTGGGGAAAGTATTGGCATGAGGAAGCCGGGGCAGGATGTTTCTCTGAGCAAAGAGCCCACAGCTGGACTGATGTTTGGGGGAGACCAGAGGTGGTGACAAATAACAGAAAGGGACCCAGGACACTTTTTAAGGCTTTGGCACAGAGGGTAGGCGGAAGCCCAGTTGTAAGAACTGGATACAGGGTGGGGCCGGCTGCCAAAGACAAGGGAGACTTCAACATAAGACCTGAGGTCAAGTTAGCAGTAGGGGACACCCACCTGCTGAGCCCCTGAGGTGGGCCCAGAGCCTCTTGGATCTCACAGGTCTCAGGTGGGGCAGGGCCTGCAGCTGGGCCTCCCAGGGAGCACCAAGTTTCCTGAGCAAGGGGAGAGGGGAGCTGCAGGGATCTCAGCCCTGCCTGCCGGCCACACAGGTCCTGGAGGGGAGGGTTGCTCTGCGGAGGAGAGAGCCGGGAGCGGCTGGATGAGCTGGGAGGCAAGAATCCCCGTCCTGTCCTTGCCCTCACCAGGCCCTGCCGCTTGGCCACCTGCGACCAGAATGAAAGCCCTTCATCGCCTAGATGCCAACGCAGAGGAGATGTCCTCCAGGGCAGGGCAGAGGAGGGAGGGGGCGCCCTTGATCCTGCAGACCAAGTCCAGGCGCAGAAGCCCCTCTGGGTCTCAGCAGAGCTCTCCACCCTCCTCTGCACGCAGACCAGCTCCTCTCCTCAGGGGGCTCATTTCAATGTTAATGAGACTAAGAAGGTGGAGAAAGTTGTTTTCTTCTAAAAATTCCATTTCACCCTTCCTTGCTCTCTGAGCACCCCTCTCTGATTTAGATACAGTATGTTTAATTAAAGCCGTGTTTGTTTTTTCTTCCCTGGTTGCTCTCTGCACTCCTGCGTCCCTCTGAGGGTCCCCTCCCAGCCCTCCTGGGCCTCTGGGGAAACCTTTGGAGTCAAACAGAGTTGGGGCGGGGGGTGGAATTTATTTCTGTGCATTGCCACCTGGGATGAAGGCGAAGTTTTATATCAGGAACCTCAGGATAGCACTAGATGTCGGGTTAGGTACACATGTGTCTCGCTTCGGGTAAATGCGAGAGCCCAGGTATGAAAAATCTGGATCAGCTAGTTAGAGAGGAGAGGAAGGCTGCCCAGATAGGTGGGAGACAACTGGCACAGAAAGTCTGGGAGCAGGTCTGTCCTTTAGGGAAGTATTCTTCCTCATTACACAGCGATGTGGAGCGGGTGCCTTTGACACCTCCTCCACTGCATTCGGAATAGGATTTAATCAACAAAAGGAAGAATATACAATTTCACTGGAATGTAGACCGATGATAGCTCCCATGTGTGTGCCAGGTTCTGTGCAAGCACTTGAATGTAGCCAATGAAATTTTTGCTGGAGCTTTGCTTTACTTTACCTATTTTACATACGAACAAATTGCAACTCAGAGTAGTTTAGTTTCTTCTCTAAGTTCATAGGGCTTGTAGACAGCAGAACTGAAATTCGAATCCAGATTTGTTCAAACCCAAATCTCACATTTTCCCACTATATCCAGAGAGGATCTTGAAGGTCACCTAGTCCTGAGCCTGTTCCGATGTTCTGGAAGCCTACAACAGCCATCAGTGGGGATGGGATGGGGAATGGTGGCCGCGTGGTCTTTGGCACTGGGAAACCCCAGATCTTCCAAGAGGAGGGTGTGGTGGGGTATTGACCGGGTAAGGGGAGGCCCTGGTTTGGCGTGATTGCCTGATGCGGCCACACATCTGGCCAGCTGTGCTGCTGGGCCTGGACTCTTGGTGCCTAGGCCTACGGTCTTCTCATTTCTTTATGTTGACCTTCACGTTTGCTGGGTAAACTGAGGCACACTTGACATTAAATACTTTCTATGCGTGGGGTGCTCAGGTGGGAAGGGCCAGGTAGTCCTTGTCCAATTCCATCATTGATTGTTTATCCTCCTGCCCAGGGCTGTCCAGTAGAAACAGAATGTGAGCCGCACGTATAAATTCAGATTTTTTAGTAGCCACATCAAAAAAGAAAAAAACAAAGAGGTGAAATTAATCTGAATAACAAATTTTATTTAACCCAATATATCTAAAATATAAGCAATATAAAAAAACCCCAACAATTAGTGAAATTTTTTTTATACTCTTTGTTTTGCACACAGCATTTGAAATGCAGTGTGTGTTTCTCGCTCACCCCAGGCCTCGGTTTGGACTAGCGGCTTCGCAAGTGCTCCCTGGTCACATGCAGCTCTAGCTTGTCAGCTCTTCTGAAAGGACAATGGTTGATCCAGTGACAGGCTCTTCCCCCTGGAGTGGACGTTTCTGATTCCTCTTTATTCAGAGAGGAGGAGCAGGGGAGGAGGCAGGTGTGTCCTCTCGAGCTCTTTCTGCATCCCAACCTTCCCCAGCAAAGAGGAGCTGCCGAGGACAGGATTTGGGTCTACGTCGCCCTGTGGCCCTAAGTGCAAGAGGCACCTGCGAGGAGCACTGCAAATGGTGGCTCAGGAAAATGCAGCCACTTCCCGTTGGGCGTTTCTGTTTGGACAAAGTTTGACAAAGTTTTCGTTATCAGTAAAGGCAAGGTCAGCCCTAGGAGAGCTGTGGAGCAGGAGAGCTTTGACTTCCATGTCCCTGTTTCTCCACTGAGCTTGTTTCTTCAGCCTCACAGGGCATGCCCTAGTCCAGTGGGGGGCCCAAGTCCACCGCACTCCACCGCCCGAGGAAATTGAGGTTTCTTCTTAATGGCTGTTGGACTCAGCTGAAACACAGAATGTAGGCCGTGGCTTCCTCTGCTCTTGTGCCCAGCACTTCCTAAAATCTGGCTGGATACTTTTGGGGAAACAGACCTTTGCTGGGTGTAGGAAGATGGAGGGATGTGTGCAGACCTGGCTGTAGGTGGGGAAGGATGTCATGGCTCTTGTGGAGATGACAATCATCCACTCAACCTTTGTGTCCCTAACCTTGGGCACTGTGGGGGCAGGGCACCCCCACCTCTGAGACCCTCACCATCCTCGGGCAGGGACAAAACAGAACACTCTGTTTCAGACACCTTCGGGTTCAGCTGCTGGTCCTGCTCAAATCTGTGTGCAATTACAGGGTCACTGTTTCCTCTTGGTACCCTCCTTGCCTTTGGCTCTGGGTCCCTCCCTTACACTCTTGGTGCTATTGAGGAGTCACGTCTTGTCCCTTAGACATATGACGTCCTAAACTTATGTCAAACTCTGCTTCAGACGAGAAGCTAAAGTCTGGTCTTGCCTGAGTATTGAGGCAGGTTAGATGATTCCACAGAATCCACAGAAACAGCAGCTGTACGTTACAAAGTGCTAGTGCATTTTAGACAGCATGATATGGTGTGTTGTCTTGGTCCATTTGTGTTGCTTTAAGGAATACCTGAGGCTGGGTAATTGACAGAGCAAAGAGGTTTATTTGGCTCATGGTTCAGCAGGCTGTACAAGAAGCAATGCACCAGCATCTGCCTCTGGAAGGGCCTCAGGCTGCTTCCACTCATGGCAGAAGGTGAAGGTGGGGCCAGTGTGTGCAGAGATCACAGGGTGAGAGAGGAAGGAAGAGAGACAGGGAGGAGGTTCCAGGCTCTTTTTAACAAGCAGCTCTTGCAAGAACTAACAGAGCAAGAACTCACTCAGTACCTGGAGGATGGTACCAAGCCATTCATGAGGGATCCACCGCTATGACCCAAACACCTCCCAGTAGGCCTCACCTCCAACACTGGGATCAAATTTCAATATGGGGTTTGAAGGGTCAAATATCCAAACTACAGCATATGTGTTTTACATTTCAGTAACAAGGGAAAAAAGGTAAGTCTCTTCTGTTGGATCGTTTGGCCATTTTGCAGAAGACGGAAACCAAAAAATAGACTCCTCATTTCAACTTTTGGGTCTGTTACCCAAGGAGGAAGGTGCTTTTCCAGACCCTGATAGCATAGGTTACCCAAGTTAGAAATTAAGCCAACGTGCTTATTAGAAGTATAGAAGTCAGGTGCTGGTGGCACCCAACAGTATAACTTAGTTGCAGGTCATGGAATCAGCTTTGTAAGGACCATTGCAGCAGTCTTCACTGTGGCCTGGACTCTAGCCACCTCCTGCTTCCCATGTGGCTCCCTGTTTCCTCTGCCACACCTCCCACATGCAGCTGGCTCCAGCCACACCCGCCTCCTCACTGCTCCTCCACACACTGAGCACACGCCCAGCTCAGCGCCCTTCTCTGGGAAGCTCTGCCCCCAACATTCATGGCGGCCACTGTCTCCCTCCATTCAATTCTCTCTTCAAATGTCACCTTCCCTGAGAGGCTCTCCTGACTTCACTCTCCCTCCTCTGCTCCAAGCCCTACCATTCTCTAACCTCTCTCCCTCAGTTTTCTTCAGATCACTTATGACATGCGGTACATTTATTGCTTATGGACTGTCCTTTCCACTAGAGCGTAAGTTCGAATGAGGGTGGAGACTGCACACGCTGGATGGGAAAGCAGGTGAATGAAGCATCTGGTGCCACATTACAGCTTCCTGTAGCGTCCTCAACAGGCTCTGGCTTCTGCTTAGAGATCTTTAGGAACGGTCAGCTCAGCATCTGTTACTGAGTAGCTCCAATCGTTGTGAACATCTCTGTGTGGAAGCACGACATGGTGGAGAGGGCATGAGGCCCTTTCCAAAAAGACACGCCTGGAGACCGGCATACAAGCCTGGGGGGAAAAGCAGCAGGCTGTGAGTTCCTGTGTCTGCCCTAATCCTGCCATCAACCCCCATGAGATAGCAGTTGAGAATCCATTCCGCCTCTCTGGCCTCAGCTTTCTCTTTTGTAGAACAAGATCGTGTAGACAGAAAGAGGACCCATGATGAGAACAAAAGTCTGTAGAGATGAAAGAATCTGGTGGGAGTGAAAGTGCTGACGTCTGGGTGTCTGCCTTCTCCAAAACTCATGTTGAAATTTAGCTGCCGTTGTGATGGTACCAGCAGGTGGAATCTGTAAGAGTGTTTGGGTCCTGAGGGCTCCACCCTCATGGATGGACTAATGCTGCCATTGCAGGACTGGGTCCACCCGCTCTTGCACACGCTCTCTCTACCCTTTGCCCTTCTGCCACGTGATGCCTTCCGCCATGCTGTGATGCCGCAAGAAGACCTTCGCCAGATGCCAGCACCTTGGTCTTGGACTTCCCAGCCTCCAACTGTGAGCCAATACATTTATGCTCCTTATAAAGTACCTCGTCTGTGCTATATTATAGCAGCACAAAACGGACTAAGACAAACAGTAATGTTGTTTAGCCTGTGTATTGTATCTTCGCAGTGGCTCCCTGGTGTGCGTGTGCACGTGTGTGTGTGTGTTTGGACATACCTTCTCACACTGGACTGAAAGCCACTCCACTTGGCCAGGGGCTGCACCACCTGTTTTTCTCCTATTACTTCGCATAACCTGTGCAGAGAACTGAACCAACTCAAAAGGTTGGAAACTGACTTAATATAAGTGCAAGAATAACTGTGCATTTATGTAAAGCCCTTCTCAAAGGAGCTTTCAGCACTCTGTAGATAATGGACTTATTTATCCTCAGAGCACCTCTGTGAGGCAGTTACAGGACAGGGGTGACCAGACTTGGGTCATAAATAATGCCGGGAACAGCACGAAGCCCAGCTAGCCCATAAGTCTGAGGCTCTGAAGGAGATAGGATGGGCCCAAGGTCACCCAGTGAGTTGGGAACAGGACAAACATTCTGCTGCAATCAGGGGACACATTCTTCCCAGTGCTGCTGCGCCCAGGACCTGCCTGCCTGCCTCTTTTGGCTGGCTGGGGCCTTCCACGCGCACAGCCTACGGCGTATTTCATGAGACATCAGAATATATGTTCTTGCTAACTCATGGCCCAGTGAGCTCCAGAAATATTTGGTTTCACAGAGTTAAACAGGTTTCTTTCTTGGAAGACTTTTCAGACACTTTAACAAGGTCATTTGCATTGTGACTCTCCAAGAGGGGTCCTCAGTAGGCCTAATCTCCCAAATTTACATGTCCATGGAAACTTCCCTCCTTGGGACCTCATGGGATTGGTGAAATGCTGATTTCCTAACAGCTGGCACAAGAACTCCCCTTTGGAGGACACCTCAGGAAGCCCATGGCGGGTGTGGGTGACTTTGTGATGATGTCTGTCACGGATGCTGAGACGCGGAGAGGCAGAGCCACCCTGCCGGTGACAATGGGAGGAATGAAATGTTTCTGTTCCTGAAAGGGAGGAGGAAAGACAAGAAGAGAAGGAAGAGAAGGGCAACGGAGAGAAGCCGGGAAGCGGAGAGGGGCCTGGGCTGGGTCAAGTGAAGATTCGATGAAACTCTAGGGTCGGGGCGGGGGGGGGGGGGACCACAGGGCATTTTGGAATAAGGATGCTGACTGCCCCATGTGAGCTTGCTGGTGTGACAACCTAGACCCCTCCTTCAGGGTCTCCCTTTCCCATTTATAGGGAGGTCTACCAGGATTATATGTGCTTTGTAAAGTGGGGTGAGTGTGTGTGTGTGTGTGAGTGTGTGTGCCTGTGTGTGTAGGAATTGAGAAAGATCTTGATTTCATCCCTGAGCTTCCGTGGAAGGGAACAGATAGCACTAACAGAAGTGGGGCCCTGGAGGCAGAGACCACCAGGAGAGTAAGCCTCGCGGTGCTCACACAGCTCTCTGGGAGGGTAGGGCACCCGTGGGTTTGAGCTAAACTCTGGAAGATCTCAGTGGCACCCACGCTGCAGTCGGGTGTGGTGTGTGTCAGCTGATTCTACCGCTGCCCTCGGATATGCCAGCCCAGGGTCATCATGAACTATTTCCATTTGTACCACCCTGGCCCAGGCATCTGGAACCGCTAGGAACACACATCTTAAGGCAGAGACCCAATTTCCCTTCAGCAGTCTGTTCTCCAGATTAAACACACCTAATTCCTCCCACATGTCTCGTAGGACTAGTGACTAAACTTGTCACCACCTTGGTCACCCTTGTCCGGACACCCCCAAGGTTTCCGCGTGTCTCTTGGGGTTTAACACAGTGAAGCGAGTGTGGTCTGCCCGTCACCAAAGTACAGGAGGGTCTTTGCTTTCTGTGACCTTGATCTGCTCCTACGAAACAAGCCTACATCTGACCCAGTGTGGTCTTTGTTTAGCCTTCCCTTTGACCTATTAAACATGTGGTCAACTAAAATCCTCGTCAGGTAATAAATAAGTTTGCCCATCTTGGTGACAGCTGTTCTGACTGTACAGTGGGACCGCCACGTGGGTGAGAGCAGCTCCGTCTCATGTCATGTGACATCGTGATTATGGTTTATATCGTGTTGTGACGGGGGAGGGTGTCTGCGAACACATGCACATGTGCAAAGGCACCAAACACCACCGTGCGCCTCCTTAAGGAGAGTAACGAAGTGATAATTAGCAACGTCAGTCACAGACAACCTTTTTTCTTTACTTCCCACACTTCACAGCTTGTTTGTCGAAGCCGGCTGATGCGCAGTGATCAATGCTGTGTAAACACAGGTAGACGCAGAGCTAGACTGGCAGACAGCGACTGCAGCGCGGGTGCCCAGACGCCCTCGCAGACATCCCCACTGACGATGACAGCCACGTGCGTAAACACAATTCACCTGAAACAGCTTTTAAGTGCTGCTGGGGGTAGGAAAGAGGGATGGGGAGGGGAGAGAATGAATAAAGAGCAGGATGTTGAGGATTTCAATTATATTAACTGAATGTGCATCTTATCGGCGCTGTTGGAAGTGGGTCTGCAGCGCCGCATGTCCTTGGGCCGTGGCCTTGCGGGACAACAGAGCCAATGTGCGCAGGGGAGAGAGAAGGTGTTTCCTCTTCTGCTACTTGCTAGCTACGTGGCCTTGAGCAAGCCAGCCTTTCTGAGTCTGTTTCTACGTCTCTGAAATGGGCTTTCCAAAGTCGATCTGAGGGACATCGGGAAGGTGGGACAAATGCCCTGATGTCCCGAGAAGCTAACTTAGTCGCCTGAATGAGGAATTTCCCCTCGTAGGTAAGTCTGGGGTTTGGAGGGTCTGAGAGACAGAGACCCAGCCGCTCACTCAGTCAACACTGTGTGAGCCCCTCGGGGTCAGGCCTCATGTTGGGGCCCTGGGTCTTCAAAGACAGACAGCACCCCTAAGGCTGTGGGGGGCTGAGGTCTGCACGCCAACAGCCACGAAGCAAGGTGGGTGGGAAGCGCTTTAGGGAGAAAAATAACATGAGGAGGGAGAGGAGCTGGGAGGAGAGTTCTGGAAGGGCTGGCATTGGAGCCGCTCCTGAAGGGCGTGGGGGGTGCACAGGGGCGCCATTTTTGAACAAAGGAAATAGTGTGACTCCGCCTTGCATGCAGTGTTTTCCCACAGATTATCTGATTCAGCCCTCACTCCGACAACAGTAAGGACTAGCACTGCGGAGGGATCTCCTTGCTGGGTACTGTGTGAACTCTGTCAGCGACAGGCTGTGCTCAGGAGTTTGGGGTGTATCTGATAAATGACAAAGAGCCACTGATGTCTCGTAAGTGGAGGAATGACATGGCCAAACTTTTGGTTTTTTCAAGGATGCTCATAGCAAATACTGGTATTGTTCCAGGCACCGTTTTAAGTGCTTTGCAAATAATCCTCACAATAACCTCATAAGGTAGATACTGTTACTATCCCCACTTTACAGGTGAGGAAACTGAGGCTTGGAGCTGAAATGACTTGCCTAGGGCCACACAGACAATACGTGGGGAGAGCTGGGACGTGAAACCAAGGTGGTCTGGCTCCATGGCCTGTGCTCTTGGCTAGTCTAGTCTACCACTCTGGGGACACCAATGACATGTCCCAGGTAGCAAGCCTGGAAGTTGGAAGACCCCTCTGGAAGCGGCTGCAGCGTCCTGGTGAGAGATACTTGGGTCTTGCCGAGCAGTGAGTGGAGAAGGTGGATTCCATAAATGTTAGGGAGAAATGCACCAGGTGTTGCCCACTGATTGCCAAGGAAATTGAGGAGGAACCAATGTTGGACTAGGGGTCAGCACACTCTTTCTGCAGAAGCCTAGCTAGCTGCTATTTTAGGCTTTGGGGGTCTTATGCCCTCTGACTCAACTGCTCAACAAGGCAAAAGCAGCCACAGACAAGTAAACGGAGGAGTACGGCTGTGATGGAATAAAACTTTATTGATGGGCACCGACATTTAAATCATGTGTCGTGAAATAGTATCTTTCTTTTGATTTTTGTTTTCGCAGTCATTTAAAAATGTAAAAATCATTCTTAGCTCGAGGGCTGTACAAAAATAGGCAGCCAGCCAGATGTGGGCTGTAGTTGGCTGACCTCTGGGCCAGTTCCTGCAAGGTGGGAGGAAAGGATCTGGGATGATTTGAGGAAAACTCAAAGTGGAGGGCAACCGAGGCCACACAGCATCCTCCTGAGCCAGGGGCCCCTGCTCGGGTGTCCTCTCGCCAGGCACGCACGCTGCAACAGCATCCGACCCCCTTAGACCTGAGCTGCTGCTAATCAAAGAACATTTGCAAGGACGGTGTTAATGAGCAGGGCTTTCTCTTCTTCCAGCTCCCACCCCCGCCCTCCCTGGCACAGTGATAATGAAAACACGTTTACATAAACACAGAGGTCAAGGTCACATGGCCACTCTAGTGCTAAAGCATTTCCGAATACTAATAGTTTTCGTTTAATGCAAAATCCAGGTTCTCCGGGAGAGCTTAAGGTGACCTGAAATACCTCTCTAAATTGCACAACTTGATTAATTAAAAATCCTTCTGCAGGCTAAACTGCTCCAGTTTGGAGACGGGGGACACAAAAAGTCTGAAACTGGGCACAAATCGTGTGGCACCAGTGGTGTGGCCTGAAGTGTCAAATGCTCAGATAAAACCAAAGGCCACCTCCTAGACCACCAACCCTACTGATCAGCACGCCCAACCGTGCTCTCAGAAATCCCTCACCCTGCAGAGGAGGCAACTGCTCATGAGTGGTCACCAAGAGGAGACGTTACTAGGTCTTAAGGCTGATTTTTTTTTTTTTTAGACAGGGTCTTGCTCTATTGCCCAAGCTGGACTGCACTGCAGACCCCAGCTCCTGCACTCAGGGGATCCTCCTCCCTCACCCTCCCAAGTAGCCGGGATTACAGGTGTGCACCACCATGCCTGGTTAATTAAAAAATCTTTTTTGTAGAGATGGGGGTCTGGCTATATTGCCCAGGCTGATCTCAAACTCTTGGGCTCAATTGGTCCTCCCACCTCAGCCTCACAATTGCTCCCAGATTATGGGCACGAACCACTGTGCCTGGCCCAAGGCTGCCACTTTTGAGCACCGACTGCATGCTGGGCACTTGGCCAGGCCCTCTGCGAGTGCACCACCATGGCCGTTCGGTTGATGCTGATGATGAACAAAGCACATGGGCCTTAGAGAACGTCTAGACTGAGTGTCTTTAAACATTAACCCCCCCCCCTTTTTTTTTTATCAGTAGAGTCTAACGCACATCATCACATTTTACATGGAACTTCAATATATGAGACATAAAAAAGGGGACAGGACCTCCCCTCCCCCAACACAGTAGGTCCCGAGGCATTCTAGATTTTATAGGTTAGGAAGCTGAAGCCCAGAGAGGTCAAATGACTTTCCCAAGAGCACTCGGCTCTGGCTGGAGGCGGTAACTTCCCAGTTCAGTACTCGCGTCGCTCTGCAAGGTGGTTTCTCATCAGCAGTTTCTAGAGATGGGTGCAGACACTTCTATGGCAGCCAACGACCCCTGACCTGCAATTTAGGGGAGGCCTGGTGAAATGGAATTAGCCCTGGGTTGCATGACAGCGACTTGGGTTTGAGACTCACCTGACACCTAACCTGCTATGTGACCTCGAACTTGTAACCACCTGCTGTTAACCTCGGCTGTGTCACGTGAGAAATGGGAATAGCAATCAGATGTGTTAGGAGGATCTTAGGAAGGAGGTAGGTGGAAGCGTTTCGTGCGAGGCTATGCCTAAGCACGCGGTTGTGGCTGTCCCAGGCAGGCCGTGGGGGTTGCCCTGAGGGGCCACAGCCTGTGTTTGTGCCAATGGAACCAGGTGGGATTTTCAACCAGCCTGGTTTGTCTCCACCGACTTGCATGCTCAGCATCTAAGGATAGGCTTTCTGGGATTGGCAAAACAACAAAAAAAGAAATACTGTTGCCTTTCAGTCCTTGCTTTGTGGCCATCTAGCTCCAAGCCCGTCTCCTGCTTGCCATCCACCTGGGCAACTGGGACAAAGAAAAGGGCTTTCCTTTCACCCTCCCGTTCCTGGGCAGCATTCGAGAGTTATGGGCTTTCGCTCCCCCAAGAAAGAAACATTATCCTCAGCCTTCAAGGATGAGGATCCCTGAATGTGGCGGGAACTAAACAATGCCTTTTCTCTATCTTTCATCCTGGAATTTAAGAGGCCCCCAGAGCAGCTGAGTTTATTAGGACCCGTAAGAACTGCGCTATAACCAGGACACCGGCAGCCATAAACCTGTACCTTGAATTTTGCAACAAATCCTGAAATGGTGAACTAGGACGAGCTCTTGTCTCTGTCAGCAGAAAAAAATAAAATAAAATAAAGGGAGAAATGCAAACTCAAGCAGAAAAAGAGACCTGAGAAGGGAAGGCAGGAAGAATGAGAGAGAGAGAGAGAGAGAGAGAGCGCGCAACGACAGTCGCAATGCTGTTAATGACGGTGACAGGAATCAGGTCTGGGGAAGTCACTTGCATTGTAGGACAGGGCCCTGCTCACAGGAGAGGGGAAGGGCAATGAGAGAGGAAGACACCTGTACGTACACACCTACACCCACACGCAGCCAAATACAGCAGAGGGAAGAGCTGTCTGGGAGAAAGCAAAACCCAGATTAAACAATAAAAGACATCTTGGGAACTTCTGTGCAGCGGCCAGTGGTGAAAAAGTCCTTTGGATCAACGTCTCTGGTGGAGGAGTGGATATATTCTCCCTTGTCGTTTTGTGCTATGCAAACGGCTGAACTGACTTTCTGAGGACGCTGGGTTCCTTTAAGGCCGAACCAAGTGGACTTTGCCCTTGTTAGAAAAGAGTACAACAGAATGAGAATGCGCTGGCCCATGGTGGCCGTGCACATTGGCATTGGCAATCGTGGCAGGGCAGGGCACGGGCAGCTGAGCTTAGGCCACCAGCAGCTTGTCCTGTGGGATGAAGACCATTTCTGCAAATGCACGAGGTGAACACACACACCCAACTGGCACCTTCTTTGCCCCACATCCCACGTTACTGGCGTGGCAAACCCTGGGAGTCCATAACACAGAATCCATCCCTCTCTCCACACTGGGAAACAGAACTTTGACTTTATTTGGGGTGACAATGTGTCCACTTCATCTTTCAGGCTCTTTGGGGGCCATTTTGTCAATGAGACAATGGATAACTGACCAAGTCGACCAGCTGAATGACAATTCTGGTCAATGAGATAAACAGCTAATTTTGCTGGGGGTGAGAGGGTTCTGGGAAAACTTTGGCTTTCCTGGTAATAGGGATAAGGAAGCCTAGACCTGTCTTTCCCTGCCCTTCTACCCTTAAACATGGACACGATGTCTGGAGCCACAGCCGCCATCTTGTGACTGTGAAGTCAAAGAGGGTGAAAGCCGACACCTGAAAGATTATAAGGCAGACATTTAGAAAACTGATGCAGCGCCTCCCACCTCTGGACTTCCTTTATGTGAGAAAAATAAACGCTTCTTTGTTTAAGTCACTGTTGAGTTGAGTTTTTTGGTGCTTGCAGCCAAATTCAATCTTAACTGGTACATTCAGGTAGAAAGGACTTGGCACCTTTGTGTTTTTTTAACTTCCAACCTTCCTAATGCCTCTTTCTTGCTCATGAGACTCGGTTGCCAAAATATTAAATAGCTCCAACATTCACGACGGTGCAAAACAGAGTGTCTTGGGCTGGGCTGGGGCAAAGGGAGAAGCTTCTGGGCCCAGGCTGACTTGGGGCTCTAGCTCTCTGTCCCCGGCCTACCCCTGTGTCTGTCCACGCCTCCCCCGGCCTCCTGGGTCTCAGCCCTCCCTGGCTCATGCTTTGGGCTGACGTCTTTGACATCATCTCTGCTCTGGAACGGGTTAAATTTTTTTATTGATTTATTTTTCTTTTTGCTAGTGTGTAGGGAGGAAGAAGAGGGAAAATAAATTATACATCTCCCAAGATACGATCTGTAGTTAATTCTTAATTAGGACTGACAGATGCTTCCCCCATAATCCTATTCCCAACATGTTCTGTTTGCTTTGTTTGGTGCTGGAAGATAGATTGTGACACAGTAATGACCTTTCTAAGCTTGTCCTGGAAGTGTTATTGGCATTCTAATGATTTATTGCATGTTCCAGTTGATTACAGGGCCATTTGTCAACATTTTATTTCTCTCTCCATAAACCTGTCTCCTGCGTCACAGACATTCGCTGGCATGAAATTTAAACAAATACAGTATATAGCTCGTATTCAACTTCTGCTTTCATTCGGAGCCTCTGGAGCAAGCCCATGCTGGCCAAGAGAGGGCTTTTTATGACCGAGGCTGCTGCCGTGGCTTCCGCAGGGCAGGTGTCGGTCTCTGCGTGTGAGGCTGGGGGTGATTTCCTGTCTATTGATTTGCAGTTCCCCGCGATGGGAATATTTTTTCCAGCCGGGTTGGCCAGGCCAGTTCCCCATTACTACGTGGACTCCGTGTCCGGGTTTCCGGGCAGTCGTTCGTGCCTGTTGGCCTTCGGAGCACGGCTTGGCTGGAAGAGGAAATGCTGACCTATCCCAACTGGTCCAGTGGGCAGATTTATCTCTTAACTCCGTGCAACCACAGACTCACCGCCTAAGTGACAGGGCTGCACAAGCCTGGGGGACGTGCAGAGAGAACATGAGTCATGCCACCCTAGCATGAAGGCTTGTCCTGTTCCCGACTCACTGGGTGACCTTGGGCCCACCCCGTCTTGCCCAGGGCCCCAGAGTTATAGGCTAGCTGGGCTTCGTGCTGTTCCTGGCATTATTTATGACGCGAGTCTGGTCACCCCTGTCCTGTAACTGCCTCACGGAGGTGCCCTGAGGATAAATAAGTCCATTATCTGCAGAGTGCTGAGAGCTCCTTTGAGAAGGGCTTTACATAAATGCACAGTTAGCCTTGTGCTTCTATTAAGTCTGTTACCAACCTTTTGAGTTGGTCCTCGAGATACTCGGGGGGAACAGGACAGAAACAGAAGGTGCTGCTCCTCTATTGGTCCCAGTTTGAGAAAGCACGAATATTCCTCCGTGTGCTTTCACCCAGACACACGCACACGGTCACCCCCACACCCCACAATGGAGAGAACATGTGAGAGTTAAGGATTCAGCCTGAACAGGGGTGGTAGCGTGTAGCTGCCCTCCGATCCCTGTGTTTCTGGTAGACTGTCATCTTGGTCCCTGCCGTTGTGTCTCTTGAGTGCTGTGGTGAAGCTGAAGAGCTGGGATTGTTCCCAGGCCCTGACTGTCCCTCCCCTGGTCCGTGACAATACAGTTCGTCTCAGCTGGGAATCGTGGTTGCAAGTGACGGAAGCCCAATCCTGCTGTCTCACACAGGGGGACTGTCCACTGAAAAGTTCTCTGGTGCTCACGACACCGAGGGAAACCAGAAGATCAGGGCTAGACCAGAGCTGGGAGGCAAGAGAGCTCTGGAGATCAAGTACCTGGGTCCGCGGTCGAGGTCACTGTCCTGGTGATCGGTTTCTGTGTACAGACTACCCAAACTACTTAGTGACTTAAAAGGACAACATTTATTTTGCTCGTGAATCTGCGATCTGGGCATGGTTTGGAGAGAACAGCTTGTCTCGGCCCTGCTGGGCCGGCTCGAAGGCTGGGACCTGGAATCTCCTTCCCTCACACGTCCGATGGCCGATGCTGGGTGTCGCCGGACTCTCTGCTGAGGCTGTTTGCGGGGACACCCACCCACACGTGGCCCCTGTGTGGTGTGGGCTTCCCTGCAACATGGAGGCTGGTTCCTGGGGCAAGCTTCTCGCGAGAGAATGGGGCAGACGCGAGCCATCTCACGTTTCAGGATGTAGCCTCTGAAGTTTTACAATGTCACCTCCACTGTTTCAACAGACTCCACCTCTTGTCAGAGCATGTGGCATCGGGAATACTGCTGTGATCATTTCTGAAAAATGCACCCTGCCACAAGTCTGTGGAAGCGTGCTGCTTAGCCACTCTCAAAATCCAGTGCTTCCGGAAGGGACTGTCAGAGTTGCCGTGGCTGTCATCGGTCTGCCCCGGCTTCTTTGGGGCAGGGAGACAGAGAATCTCGCCCCTTCCATGACAGGAGGGGGGCAGTTGTCTCCCTCCAAGAACACACAAAATGGGGCATTTCCACTGAAACGGGCGCAGGGGATGAATAGCAAGACAGGGTTGGGGATGTGGAGGACAGTACTGGACACTGGGCAGCCCCACGTGATGCAGACCTTCTGCGCCTGACTTCCCACCTCTGTGTGGCTCTTCATTCCCTTGATGACATCGTGACCTAAAATTCTATTGCGATCATGTAACCCCCATCCCTAAAGTCCCCTGACAGCTCCCCACAACTTCAGAATCACTCCCGATCTCCTTCGCCTGGCGTTCCAGAGACCTGTGAACCCGGCCCTTGCCTGCTTTTGCGGTGGCTCTGGCCACGCCCACAGCCCGCGCGGCCTCAGCGCCACCACGGTTCTTTCTCATGTTGGCCACAGCCTCTGCCCCTCCGAGATCTTACGCGTCTGCACCTTCCGCATCCAAAGCCCTTCCCCGCCACCCTTGTGTACCAGGCTAGTTTTTATTCATCTCTCTGTCTCTCCCTCTGTGTCGCAGGTCACTGCCACTGGGAAGTTAATCTCCCCGCAGCCCGGGCCAAGCGTGGGTCCTTCCTCTGTCCCCACAGCTCTATTTCTTTGCTTTTCCGGTCAGTCCCTCAGAGAGGCAGAGACCATGTCTTCGTCCCTTTGAGCTCAGGGCACTGCTGGGCACACAGTGGTTGCCCAGTAAATGCTGACCAAAGGGTGACAAGTGGTGCAAGGCGGTCCAGGTCCCATTTTCTAGTGCGACCGTCTAAGGCTGGGTGTCACGGTGGAGGAAACATTTGCAGCTGAGTGCTGGAACGCCAGCTGAAAACTGCTCCCCACCAGCGGTGCCGTTGGCTGTGTACATGGCGGGGCTGTTTCTGGGCCGTGCAAAAGGTTGGCACTGGGCATTTACAGATGAGTCATAATTGGGGGCCTGGGTGGGGTAGGGAGATGTGTACACACAATATAACCTTTGCCTGCAATTGTTCTTTGCTTCAATGTTGTCCCAAGAGAAATGAACACTTGAAAATTGCAGAGGGGAGTGAACCTATGTCACCGGGAAGTAGAATAGTTTATTTTTCCACGTGTCTTTCTGGCACAATTGCTCTCCCCTTGTGACCTGGAGGAAATAGGAAGAAAAGTAGGAGAGGCTAAGATTCACATGGAGAATGAAGATGACGTTCCCCGGTGATGGGCAGAGAACCAGCCTTGCTCCTTTCACATGTAGGTGCACAGTGGGATGAGGCTTTGGGAGCGTCAATTTTCGGGGAGATGTATGGGCGAGGTTAGCAGGACTTTGGCTCTCTGTTTGGGGACTGATTTCTCAGCCACTGCTGGAGCCTCAGTGCAAAAGCCCTGTCCCCTCAGGGATGGCTGCATAGGCCACGCTGCAGGCACACGCCCACCTGCCCTGAGCTCTGCGGTCTTCCGTGTGAGCGGCGAGAAGGGGACCTAGCCCTTGGCTGCAGAGGACAGATGGGGTGATCAGAGGGCCATCCCTGAGAGAACGGGAGGCTGAAGAGCTCACAAGCCCAGTGCGAGCTGCATGTAACATATGGCTTAATTTCCTCTCAAATTAGACACTTGATAAAAAAAGTTATTATATCTGTCAAATTGCCAGGGCATTTTATGGGTGTGATAAACTAAGAACCACTGCTTTACAAACCTTGATGGGATGTTTCAGTACCTGGAAAACAATTTTATGGCCGCCCAGGCTACTAACAAATTGCAAATACTGATTAAGCCATAAAGTTACAACAACATTAAAATATAATGAGAGGTTATTGCACGGGGGAAGGCTCTTAAGCAACAGCCACAGCTGCACTCAGCCGGGCTTGTGCTCTCCCCGGCAGCGTGAGGCATGTCAGGACTCAGTGGTCCCTTCTGGGCTGGGCCTGGGCTCTCCAGGGAAGGGCGGGGAACAGAGAGAAGCTGTCCACACTGAGCGCTCAGAGGCATCGTGCATTGGGCATTGAAAGTCATGTTTCTTGGGAGCTCGCAGTTCCCCTGGGACTGGGTGGAGAAGGAGGGCCCCACGTCTGTCCCACACACCATGGTTTGTAGGCAACACCCTTCCCGGAAGTGCACCCTCCCCGACCACTTGTCCTCACTCCCTGTGGAGAGTCCACTTACCTTGCTGCGGACTCCCCCGCTCTCTGCACTGGGCAAACCCAAACGGTTGATGGACAGCGCTCAGGAGTAGATGCATAAGGCGGATAGATCTGGTTTCATCCTCTAGACAGCTGTAGTTTATTTATTTTATTTTTTATTTTTATTTATTTATTTTTTATTTCTGAGAGCTGTAGCTCAGAGACGGAGCTGGGACATGAGAAAATAAAAATATAGAGCAGAATTTACTCAGCCGGCCAAGCCATTAGGCGACGTCTCCCCCAGGGGAAGGAGGGAAGTCGGCGCCCTCTCTCTGGTTCTCTTTGCCTTGCCATGTCTCCACCAAGCTGAGATTTTCCCGGGCTCACCAGTCTGTCACCCAAGGAAGCAGCCATTCTTGTCGCGAGCACTGGTTCATACCTGCAGCTAAAAGAGACTGTGAGTCGCAGCCCGGACGGCCTGAGTCCTGCGTGGGATGCTGCTCAGCTCGCGCTGAAAGCCCGGTGACAGGGCCCTTGCTGTCCTGGAGTGCCACCCTTCGGTGCGGTTCCTTGGGCAGAGCGTTCACGCTGGTCTTCACGGCAGAGGGTGGCAGCTTCTCGGAAGTGGTGGGCGGAGTCTACTTCTAGGGTGTCCTTTCCCAAGCGTGGGCCACAGGCCTCCCCACAGCACTGGGACGCCTGCATTTCATCCGGGGAAGACGAGGATGAGGGCGTGGATGGGACACTCATGTCACCAGGTGGAGGAGGCGGGGTTAAGCACTCTCAGGGACCTCATGTCATGAGTCAACAGCGGTGGCAGCTGTTTAGCACAGAGGCAGGAGAGGGGACCCCGGAGTTGGGGCCCTGAGGGTACAAATGCGGACTCAGGACTTAGAGCTGCGTGGTCTGGACAGCTTATCGTTATGCTTTGGTTTTCTCTTTGTAATTTATATATTTATAAATCATATTTATATTATATTTATTATTTTTAATCATGTGGATAATTATATTAATATTTATATTAGATTTATCATTTGAATATTTACTATTTATATTTATCCTCATTTAAATGACGTCTCATAGGCTTGTTGGGTTGCACGAGTTACCCGGGTTCCTGGTACATGAATCCCCTCTCATATTCGCAATACACACCCACATACAATTAGCTCCACTTTGCAAACTCAGAAACCCAGCGAGGCTCAGGGAAGACAAGTCACTTGGTAACAGGCAGTGGACGGCAGAGCCGGGGTTCACGACTAGGTGGGTCTGACCTCAAAGTCCGCGCTCAAGAGGCCGTGACCGATTTTACCTCTGGGACCTGGGGGACTAAACCGTGGGGCAGGTACCTGGGGAAGTGAGAAGAAACCTCTCTTGGTGCCCCCCTCACCCATCCTGCATAGCAGGGCACCTGCCCATGGGACTCCAACTTGAGTGCCAGCTCCTGGTAGCCTTGGTCACAAGATGATCGAAGCCATCTGGTGTGCCACCTTGCGAGAGACTGTCCGCCCTATCTCGGCACAACCGCTCAGCATTTTGCAATGACCAGAGCGCCTGGGAGCAGCCCTGGTGAGGAAGAGACTTAGAATGAAGAGTACTTGGGAGACAGGAGGTCTGTCTTTTTGACTGTATTCACATGAGGACGGTGACAAGCTTGCAGGACCATGTCACCTATGGAATAAGCTACATAGTTGGCTCTTGCAGGGTGTGGTGGGGTAAGTATGTCACAGATGGAGCAATAGCACTCAGAGGCTCCTTGTTCATTCATTCCCACTCACTCACAATTTGTTCTTCTAAATTTAATGGCTTAGATACCTGTGAAATAGCATCACAACGCTGGGCACTGGGGGTCCGCAGTCGAGCAAGAGAGGCAGTGTGCTCTCTAGGTTGTTAGACGGTGTGTCAGACATGATGACGAGGGTGGACAGAGTACAAGGGACAGTAGGGGGAGAGGTGATGGAGATCTCGAGTCAGCTTGGGGAGGTTCTGAGTCCGAGGCTGCTGTTGGACTGCCCGGGCCAGAGAGAATCAGGATAATCATATTCCAGTTCCCCTTGTCTTCTCTTAGGAGTCCTGCTCCCGGGGTCTGGGCTGTGAAAATGTTAATGATGATAACGGACATGTGTGCAGCCCTTTACAAAAGGGCACAACTGCCCCATAAGGCGGCGATCACTGCTCATCCCATCTTAAGAGTTAAGACACAATGACGCGGAGAGGGGATGTAATTGCCCCAGTGTGACCGGCTTCGCCGTGGGTTCTTAGCCCAGCAGACGTGGCCTCCACGGGAGCAGGGACTTTTCCTCCTTGGAGTTGCTGTTCACTGGCATATTTCCAGAAGCTCAGAAGAGTGCCCCATACATGGCTGGATGATGTCTTGTTGAATAAGTGAATGAAACGCAGATAATTTTTGATTCCAACATGTCTGTACTTCTCACCATATCACCAGCCCCTGCTTAAATGCTTGTGGCCTGGAAAGAGGTTTTATGGGAGAGAACGTCACACACGGCTGTCACTTTCTCCCTCCTCCAGTAAGCATGCAGGGCAGGTGCAAGGTTTTCACGACCATTGTTTGTGCAGAGCATGCTCCGAATCCGCTGGGACCTCTCCAAGGTACCTGGGACAGGAGCGTTGCAGGGGTGGGCGGGCGCACGTGCAGCAGTGGAAGAGAGTTGGCAGGAGGTCTCTTGCGGGGTGGCTGGCCAAGGTCAGAGCAATCTCCCAGCCATTTCCTCTCATCACACAGGGCCCCGTCGTGGCCCAGCTGGAGTCAGACACAAACAAAGTCGCCTTCTCCATGCCAACAAGAGTGGAAATAGGATGTGTCAGCAAGACAAAACCTCTCCTCGAGGCACCTCTGTGGTGCCTATTAGAAGTGAAGTCAGGAGGCCGTGGGTGGCGGTGGAGAGCCTGCGGTTCAGAAAGGGGGACATTAGCACGACACATGGGGCCGTAATGGAAAATGTCACCTTTTTCAACTCCTCCAAAATAGTCACCTGTGATGTATTTTCTGACGTTGCTGCCCTGTTCTTAGCTGGGTCATTCCTTCTCCTGGGCACCTTGGGAGAGGAGAGAGATGGGGACTGCAGAGGAGAGGTGAGGGTGGGACATCTGTCTCCAGGCCCGCTGTGCTCTTGAACAGGGGTCCCCAACCTACGGCGAGTTGTATAATTATTTCATTGTATATTACAATGTACTAATAATAGAAATAAAGTGCACCGTACATGTAATGCATTTGAATCATCCCCAAACCATCCCCTCCTCTCTGCAGTCGGTGGAAAAATTGTCTTCCGTGAAAATGGTCCCTGGTGCCAAAAAGGTTGGGGACCGCTGCTCTGGAACCCAGGCTGTGCCTCTCTGTGTCCGGGTGCAGGGGTCCAGCC
>RJWJ010023534.1:0-25723 GCA_004363605.1 Indri indri | reverse complement strand
ATTAAGGAAAATATTCTTACCGGTAAATTAAGTTCCCCTTAGTTCCACAATGATATGTTTGCAGTATTAAGACAGGATCATTGTTTGAAGTTTACAGCACCTACAGACAGACATGGAAGATGTAATTTTATGGACACTTTCCATCTAAGAAACTACTTTTACACTAATTTTTACCTTTCCTCTGTTAAAAACACTGATTTAATTTTTCTTTCTCCCAACATCCCCCCCAAATTTCCAATCAAATACCTAAGCAATAGTATTGTTCTGTTGCTAAAAAAGGAATCCTGTGAATTTCAGTCTAGCAGTAAGAGAAGCAGAGAGGACAGACATGCAGGAAACTGCCACCTAATTACATGTCTCATTAAAAGAATTATTGACGTGTCTTCTCTCACGAATTCAGATATTTTGCAACAGATCACAATTTGTGTTTCGACGTGGTCCTCCGTGAACTGTTTTGCACAGTAGTCACTTGCTTTTGCCTGATGCTGTAACCAATCTGTCAAAATAAACCAATATAGACTAAAATGAGGAGAGCTCTATCAGGAAGCACTCACAGATCGGATCTCTATGAACTACAGAATGAACATAAGACACAAATCAAGAGGCCATCTCTCACCCGGGTGTGTTCATGCCAAGCCTCTCGTCTCTTAAAACATAGACATGTGAAATGAAGGCCATGCTTCAACCAAGGTGCACGATCCTTTTATTGTTAAATCCTGGGTGATGGGAGGATTGGTCCCAATCACTAGAAGATTGATGATAAGCTTGTTTCAGAATACTGTCCCATGAACACACCTTTGAAATACTACGATTTTCCTTAGGCATAAGGACAATCAAAATAAGTCAAAAATATTTTGCAAACCAGTAGTTATAATTTAATGACTGAACATCATTCAGAAGATCTAAATTCCACCTAATAATTCTAACTCAATCTGGTAGAAATTACAAATTAAAGAGATTTATAAGACTACAGTATCTTTGGCCCTAAGAAAAGGAAGCGCAGCTAAAAAGTTCAAACAAACCATTTCCATTCTGTGCATTATTCGACAAACTCTTTGGCCCTACTCCAAAAGCCATTGCCAAGAAGTTATAAACAGATTGCAATGCTCTGGGAGAGAACCTCACACCAATATATTGAGAAGAAAAATTCCACTCTGGCAAGTATAAGAAAAATCCTCACTGCTTTCCAATTGACCAAGTGACACACTGCTCAGACTGTGCCCTTTATACTTTTGTTTAATAACCTCATTTCAACGTGCTAAGGCCTACTTCTGACACCACAATTATTTGCATAACTATAACAAACAATTGTTCATGGACGACTAACAATGCACAAAACAGCATGGCTCCTAACCAGTGGGTCCATGGTACACATTGCTTGAGTGTAACTGTGTTTACTGACTTCTGCAGGCTAATGGAAGTTGTTTCCCTAAGTAGAGGAATACAGAAACTGGCTGTCACTTTTTGTGTCCAGCAACCTGTGTGTGTTACTGCAGTCTCTCAGTGGGGAAAGGAAAAAAATGCAATGTTTGCACACGTTGATTCCAAATGAGATTTGCTGATCCTACCATTCCATTTGCTGAGGCCAAAGTTAAATGACATAATCTAGAATGTCCTTTATATCCCCAGTGATAAAGAATGGCATGAATGCAGTGTATTCTACAGCTGGGGTGTCACTCCTATTGTTCCAATATTAAATCTCTCTAAGACATCTCTTCAAAGCCCATCATGTCATGCAACTACCTCAAGTGACTCTTCCCAATGGGTCTCAACCTCTTACTGCTGTCAAAGATACCCGTGACAACAGAGATCAGCATCTGTGCTAAATCACCGGCACTTTCACTTAAGACTTTTAAGACTGTTGTTTCGCATTAGGCATGGAGACTAGCTATGAACAAACTTATTTGTATGCTCACAGTGGCAGCTTATGCCTACTGAGCTCTCATCTGCTTCATTCAACTTTGGTTGAGAAAGGACTCACACTAATCGTGTATATAAGCTCTTTGCTGCTAATCTAATCACTGTGTGTGAGCATGCCTGTGTGTTTAGTGGTTGATGTATATGAACAATTATCTCTGTATTATTAGGTCTCCTTTCATTCTTTCATGTTGCATGGGTATGATCTCTAAAAACGGGTACATGGACAGTCTTTTAGAAGGCAACAAGTAATATTAAACATTTATACATATATATGTATTATCGTTATTTCCATCTCATTTTAAAAAATTTCTTTCTATTATTTTCTTATGGTAAATAGCACATGAGAGTATCTGTACAATTTACAAGATACATATATTGGAAAGGATCAAATATTATTATGATAAGGGTACACATACACTATACTTTGACAGTCTAAGAAAATGTCTTTCTTATTTTGCTTTTAGTATATTAGCAGGATATATAATCCTTTGAATTTATTTACTCTGGAGCGTTTACCCTTTCCTCACCACCATTGACATGGATAATAATCTCTTGTTTTCTATTCTTAGTGAAAAGGTGCTTTTTCTTCTAAAAGGAAAGTCCCTAAGTTTCTTCTGCTTAAGCGACACAAATGAATATACCTACAAAATGTAAAGGGAGAATTGATAGGAATACTAAAAGGAAAAATCTGAAGAAATTAAAACTATATTAAGGCAAAATGGACCTTTGGATCCTTGTTGGTTGTTTGCTTTTTTTTTTTTTTTTTTTTTGGTAAAACTAAAAATAGCATGACTGAAAGAAAATATAGCATAGGCACAACAAATTAGTTAAACTCTACTCACTTGAGGCAAAATAAAAAGAGAGAAATAAAGTACCCTGGAAGGAGAAATAGAACTTGCTCAAGGGCAAAAGGTAGCAAAAATGGATTAGGATGGTCCACTCAGCAAACAAGGTGCCCACGGGGCGTGTAAAATGGGAGCTCTGAATCAGCGGAACTCAGGTCCTCGCGCCTTTTGAATATGAGCATCCTGCCACTCTGAGGTTATTTACTTCTTGAAAATAGCACTTTTCACACAACATAGACTCTATAGCAAACCTACGACTTTATCAGGTGCTTGGCAAGAGAAAGAGTGATCTCTTGCAGTGCTAGAGGAAAAGTTGGCTTCATAAGACTCACTTTGAGACAATATGTCATTTTTCAACATGATGCCTTTCTGAGACTCTTTGAAGGTGAATTTCTCCTTACTTACTGAATTTACAACAGATCATAAGTGAATTGCAACTCCATCTAGACAAAACTAGCTAAAGACCAAACAGCTATCATAAACCTGCCAGGTTCCACTCTGTATTTAATTTAATGAATCTTGAGTTCCATAAGGGCATATCTTAATCGTTGCTATAATAACCAGTGTCACTGCCTGGCACCATAATAAAGCTTCATAAATAGGGTTTGGATGAATGAATGAATACGTTAAAACTACACCTATCAATTAATAGTGGTATTTCACAGTTCCTTAACCTGACAGTCACAGGTGTGAATATCATATTCTCATAGAGGAGGAGGGAGCATATTACCACCACAGTATCTATCAAAAGGGCTGCTGTAGCAGAGGAAAAAAGAGACAGACAGGCTGAAAATACAATAAGAATGCACTTACTTGCTATGTGATCTTAGGCTAATCATGTACCCTTTCAGAACTCCAATTGTCTCATTGGTAAACAAGGGATAATGTTACCTACTTTTCAGAATGGCTTTGAGGAATAGGACTAACATGCAAAAAATGCTTAGCACAGGGCTGGGATCTAGAAGGTGCTCGGGGAACAGCCAGGGGATACAGCAGCAGCCACATAATCATCTGGGCAGTTAGTGATGCTGGAAAGGACCCTTAGTCTCCAGGTTCTCCCTACATGAAGGTGCCCACTCAAACTCAGCTGTCAGGAAGAAACCACACGGTGCCCCAGATGGTAACATATCAACCTTGGCAGCTGCTGTGCGAGCGACATGGGTGGGCAGCTACATGCCTTATTCTCACAAGACAGAAAAGGATTTCTTTCCAATGTTTTATGCAAGCTTATGAGTTTCATAAGGTCAGGGAAAAATTGTCTCATTAATTTTTGCCTCCCTAGTACACAAGCACCATGGCTGTCAGATTGTCAAATATTGGTTGCTTAATACAAGTACCTTGAATGAAAATGCTTGTTCTGCATGTGTGTGCATGTGTATTTGAAATCAAGACTGGCTGCTTTTCCCATTTAAAAATGTACCTAATCTCAACTGATCTTTAAACACTGGAGATTTTCGAGTGATTTTTAAAAATTGCTAGAAAAAGCTGAGAGCACCTCAGCTTGTAGTCAATGTTTAGGTCAATACTCTTAAGAAGTTGGGATCGAAAATGCCTCTTTTTCTGTCATCAACTAACATCTACCTGGCAGGAATGAGCTCTTGATTCAAATCGTGGAGGCCCATATCTTCAAAATGTGTGCCAAGATGCTCTATACAAATTCGTTGAATGACTATATCTTTGAAAAAGGGAAATGATATATCATGCACAAGATAGTCCCTGGAATAAAAGCTAGTAGTACAGCAAAAATGAACACACAAACAGAAATTCTTCTATCTATCTAACATAGAATAATGCACAATAAAATGAGAACCAGAAAAATATATGATAAGCAGTAAATGTTTGCTGTTGGAAATTATTTATCAGACAAACCTTATACGAACAATAGGAAGATATGAAATTTTTTCCTAAGAATCCTTCTGAAAGAGTGCCCTGAAAGAAAAGAATCCCTATCTCTGATTACTATGAATAGTTTTGGCATTTGTTTACTAAACACAGTTATTGACTTCCTACTAAAGATAATATGTGATTTTTTTTAACATCAATTGAAGACACAGTATGTGTTGGATGTTATGTTAAGCAATTTACATATTATCTTGTGTAATACAAGTACCCTCTAAATTGGGTACTACTAACCCTAATTTTACAGAGGATTAAATGAACTCAAATAGGCTAGGTATCACGTACAAAGTTACAATAAGAATGAATGGCAGTGCCAAGAATCAAGCCAGTCTGTGCAACTTCAAAGCCTGTGCCTTTATCTATACTAGGCTGCCTGCCTTCCTTATTGCGTCATTCATGTCAAGTCGTCATTCATGTCAAGTGCTTTGAGTGTCATTGAGAAAAGGATTCTACACGGTCTGCCAGAACCGTTTTCCATCTACACTAATGATTTCTCTATCAGCTATTATTTTTTAAGACATACATTCAACTGTCTAAAGGAGGCCAATAGTATATTATGGAGAAAACAGCAAAGAATATTTCAGGGCAAGTCAGAAGTCCTAATGAGTTTTATTCCTAGTTCCGTTACTAACATTGCCTATAAATGACATGTTTCTAAACAAATCTGGGCCTCAAAATCCTTATCCACAACATGAGAATGTTAACTGAATGATTTTTATAGTTTCTTTTTGCCTTAGAAGTCTATGATTTTATATATATATAATATATATATATATTATACATATATATTATAATGAGCTAATGAGGCTGAAGGAGTTTCAGAGAAGGGCAACTAAACTATTCAAGAGACTAGGACTACAAGACTCTCATACAGGGGAAGATTAAAAACATTAGAAATCTTTCATGTGGAAAGATGAATACACAGAACAGATGGACCAAAATAAATAAAATCTTAAGAGACACAGAAAAAGTGAATATAATTATGCTATATACTACCTTGGGCTGTTACAACGTGGATGAGAGGAGAGTCCCTCAGAAATAAATTCAAGGCAAATCATACACAATAGAATTCTATGATCATGACAGGTCATATTCGTTAAGGAAATAGATAGCTTCTAGAGAAGGTGAGACATATTCCTACCCAGTGCACTCGTAGTTTATTGACAGAAAGGAGGGTATATATTTCATTTCTACCATTTGAAAACATGACGGAGAACCAATACACCCATTCTCAAAAACTCTTCCCTTCCCTGTAGATGGCTGAGCTAGAAGGACCCGGGTTTGACTGATAATATCGATAAGTCTCAGGTACTTTGGGGTTTCGATCCAGCTCCAGCACATAGTACACAATAGATAATCAATAAATATTTGCTTACATGAATGAATGAGCTCTGCTGCTTACTAGCTGTGTCACTTTGGGAATATTACTTAACTCCTCATTTTCTCTGCAATCAAGTGTGGATATGACAAAGCTCCTGGGAAACCAGCGGTAGCCAAGAATTCATCAGAGTAGAATACCAAATGACGGGGCAGGGCCCGAGGCCACAGGCTGCAACACAAGATTCAGATTCCTCATCACACCATCACTGGCCTTCCAACCAGGATTGCTGATGTAGCAGAATAACCCTAGAAGCCAAGTTTCAGCCACGTTGTGCAGACAAACCACAAGGCTTGGACCCCCGCCCCAATACCAGGAGAGGGGCCGGTGCCTTTCCAAATCATACAACTTAAAAGCCTCGCCTCCCAGAGGCAGAGGCCCTTCTCTGGGGGTGCTAGTCCCCTGTTTCTCACCTTGGAGTACGATGGCAGGGGCATTCCTTGTCTTCTCAGTACTGTTGAAGGTAGTATGAGTATCAAAAGAAACCATGTCTGAAATGGTCTTGAAGGCAATAAGCAAAAATGTCAATGTTTGAAGTTAAGAATAAATCAAGCAGATAACCTTTTTAGATCTCGAACAGGATCTAGTTCTGATTTTACGTAACTTTCTAATGCAATTGGAGATTGTCTCCCCAGGAAGCAGAAATCCATTAAAAATTTACAGTAGTAGTTGTGGAAATTGATAGAGAAGTACTATGTCTTTATACACAGTCCAAAAAGTATGTGACAATAACCCCCAAATCACTTTTAGCTAAAGCCTAATCGAACCAGTTGATAGTGGGCAAGTTAATAGCAACGTCAGGCTCCTGTAGTAATGGCAATGAGATACATTTATACAGAGCTAACTGTATTCCAGGCACTGTCCTAAAGGTTTTACATTTTATTAGCTCATTTTATCCTTACAACCCATGAGATAGATACTCGGTTTTTTAAATATCTTCATTTAAAGATGAGAAAACTAAGGCACAAGGAAGTCACATATTGCCTAATGTTACATAAGCATTTCCCCAGAATGGAACTTTATAATTTTGATAATCTTGAATATTGCCATAGGTATTATTGCAGCACCAGTACACTGTTAAAGCCGACTCTTGTTCTTTATGGCTGCAAGCTTAGTGACACAAATATTTTTAAACACGATTAAAGAACAGGATGTAAATCATTAAAAGTCACACTGAAATACATACGAAAACTGCCTGGAAGTCTTCCAGGCATATTTAGGTACGAAAAGAAGTTAACATCGCTATTATTAGGACTTTCTGTCCCAAGGCATTATACAAGGGGGTCTTTGTTTATTCATTGAAGTATGTATTACTTGACTACTCTGCATCCGGCACTGTGGTCAAGGCACACCCATGAATGGGGAGCCCTGTGTCCCCAAAACAGGAACTTGTCTAAACAAATCCGATCTCAGGCTATTATTCCCAATTTCCTGCTTGAGCCGTTGCACCTGCTGCTTTGGTGTGAGTATTTGCTCAAGTGGCTTTCAACCCCTGACCATCCTCAACATCCTTACACCATTGGCCTGTGGGCCTCAGGATCTTTGCTTTTCCTCATCTCCTCAAAGCAAAGCAAGGGCTAAACTTTCTAAGTTTCCCCTGAGATATCACTAAGTTCTAGTACTCTGTCCACACCCCCCAGATATTTCCAGCACTGTCTTTGTAAGCTAGTCTGCATAACTACTTAAAAATCTCATGCTGCAGTCAACCTTAGGAGACAGCAAGGAATTTTCAAGTGGTGTCAGTCACTATTCCACCCACGAAAAACTCACTTTCTACCCATGAAGTCATGTTAGAAAGGATGTGTAGGAGATGGCAATTGATGAAGATGGATACTTGTGGGGGTTTTGTTTTATTACAAAAGTAATAAATGCTCACTGCAGACATTTGGGAAAATACAAATATGTATACATGCATACATATATACATAAACATATACACATAATAAAATAGAAATTATCTGTCAAAGATGACTGCTACTAACATTTTAGTGTATTTCCTTTCCCAATTGATATCAATATTCAACTAGTGCTATAGCTACCACACACACACACACACACACACACACACACAAATATGTAAAAATCATTTGCTATGTATCTCTACATAACATTATGAACATTTTGCCTTCTCAAATGTTCTAACATAGCCTTTTCTATTCCTATGCTTGGGCCAGTATTCACACATTTAGAAATCTAGCTTAAGTTTAGATTAAATATATTAAGAGATGTTCGAACGTAAGTGTAAAATGTTTACTGAGTGTAATTTGTAACAGTAAAATTTTGGTAACAACCTAAATGCTGAACAACAGAGAAATAATTTAGTAATTAATAGATAAATTAAGTAGTTTTTAGAATACAGTCATGTATTAGAAAAGTTTGTAGTTTTAAAAAGTTGTATTTTCAACAACTATGGAATGCTAAAAATTCTTACATCATTAAATAAACCACTGCAAAATTTTACAGAGAATATGAGCTTAATTTTGCTCATACAAAGAATTCTATGTTTCTATATCTATGTGGGAAATAATGCTGGAAGAAAATCCATCAAATTGCTACCATTGTTTATGGGGAGAAAGAGATAGCGAGAGATAGGTCAATGACGATTAAATTTAATAGATATATTTTTAATGATCATGAACTACTTTTTTGCATCAAAATAAATGTGATGAGAAATAAAAACACTTTTTTGCTCCAAAGCTGCACAGGTTTTTGGTTAGGTAAGTGGCCCTGTTTATCAAGCTAAAATGGAAAGAACGCCATTCCACTTTGGCATGCCAGTGGGGGCTGGTATGGAATAGCAAAAGAAGCAATTCAGGAGCCTAAAAATGCAGGGAATAATTAGGAAGATATATGAAGTTTGGGAGGCTAAAGATGAGGTGCATAAGGGCAGGGAACAGATAATAAAAAGAGATGAGGCTGAAAAGTTGGATCGCACAACATGAGGTGCCTTAGGTGACACGCTTAGATAATGAAACTTCATCTTGTAACAGAAGGCCATTGTGGATTTTTAGTAGGAAATGACAAGATCAGATTTATGTCAGGAAGATAACTCCGGTTTGATTACTTTGTGTCCTCAGATGGATTTAAGGTTTCAAGGGTACTGGATGGCTTGAATGAAAGAAAAAAGAGAGGAAAGAAAGGACCCAGTTGATTTCATCTGGAATGGTTTGAGTTCAGCCCTCACTTTACAGAAAGCATTTTAAGTGCTCCTTTCTTTCAGAAAAAGGTCTTTGCCTGGTGAAGGGAGTGGAGTACCAGAGAAGATCGTAGACTCTAATGTACAGTTAAATGAACTGAACAGCACCAATTCTGGCACTTACTAGCCATGTAGCTTTGAGTATGTCACAAACTCCCTGAACTTCTGTTCCTTCATTTTTCTTTTTAAATGGAGCTAACAACCCCTGACTCACTTCCTTCACAGGGTGACACTGAGAATATGTAAAAGGTAAACCACAAATCAGACAGAATATCTAGCATAATAATTATTTTACACACATTCACTAGCAAATGAAAAATTAGATCTGTAAAAAATATTTAAGTGCAAATACCTAACTTGTAAAACTGTGAAAATAAATAGCTAGTCAGCAGAGCATGAATAAGTTACTCTGACTCTTTAAAAAAATCTAAAACTACTACATAGAGATGGAGTAAGATGTTCAAAAGAATGAAGTAAGCTATATTCTTGATGAGATCTAAATGTTTCCTTAATTATTTAACTTCAAATTTATTCCAATAAAATGCTAATTCTTATAAATTACAATGCAGAAAATGTGCAAATTTAATGACAACTCTCAAAATATCTTTAATGGGGACCAAACAAAAATAAGTCAGTACAAGGAGCTCCAGGGACAGTGTACAAACAGAATGATATGCAAACACAGTTGTGCCATTCAAAAGACCAAATTAATAATTTGCAATGACCTGCCAATATGCAGAATGAGACCACGATTCCCCAGTGCCTCTTCACAGTGAGCTCGGTATGTGGTAGACACCAAACAATTGAATATGTGAATTCTAAGCATAACCTCTGGTCAACCACCAGTTGTCATGACTTCCATTCCTGCCAAAAATGGTTCAATACATAAATCAGAAATGTAAGGGAGTCCAGAGGTTTTTAACATGAGGAGAGTATAAAGTCATCAGTGATGCTTTCAAAAATAATCATTAAAATAAAATTATATATGGGGCTGGTTATTTCAATTAATAGAAAAAAATTAGATTTCACAACCAACATTTAACAGAAACTATATTTAATGCAACCCTGTTTGCAAAATTTAGAATTTAGTTCACTTATAGGCTAGGCCTGCTTCAGTTCTCTATGAAATTATGCACCTGCAATTATCCACACAGTTCAAGCAAGAGGAGGAAAAGTAGCAGCGGCAGTAGAAATACTGGTGGGGTTAATGTAAAAAAGAAAGGAGAGGAAGGAGGAAAGCAAAAATCTGCCTTAATTATGGGAAATCTCCAAGGATTTTTTTTTATTTTTTATAAATATTGGGAAAAATTATTCATATCTCCAGTCTTTATTGTCTTTCTCCCCCAGGGAACTTGGAAAATAGATATTTTACTGGACAGAATCCCAGTTAGATAAAACACTTAGTACATTTAAACCAACATACAAAATTCACCCTTCAGCTTTCTAGCTTTCTAATACTATAATAGTAGGACTCCCAATTAATGTGAAAGAAAAATGTGTTGTGATTGTCTGGTAAAGGGGTTCTTAACCGCATCGGGACCACAAATACATTTGAGAATCTGGAGAAAGCTAAGGACTCTTTCTCCAGAAATTTGCACACACCTTCCTGCACACAACATATTAAACACGGTAGCAACAGCCTCAAAAATCACCTCTGATCTGAGCATTCGAACTACTCAATGTTGAAGGAGAATGTTTGGGCTTACTCCAGAGAACTAAAATCGGTTGTAATTGCTGACTCGAGTTCTATTGCAATCAACCTATAAGAATACAAGATCTTACATTTTACAGCATTCTAACAAAGATTTTTAAATTGAACCCTTGAAACAACTTTGCATCTTAATTTTATTAGGTTCCTTTCTAAACGAGAAAAAATAAAATTCAGAGGATTAAATTACTTCCTGAATGTCACACATAAGTGACAAAGGTCAAGTGTAGAACCCAAGTATTATGATTCCAATTTTAGTTCTTTCTCAACAATATTATAACCCAATCTCTATGTCAAACAAACAAGCAAACAAACAAATGCTTTATGCTTTGCGGACAGTTTTAAATGACACAAAACAAACTCAGTCTTTTACTGTGAAAGGAAAACATTTTTCCCCCCAAATCATCAGCTGGTGGTTTATTGTAAACAAGTCAACAGGCTGTGGACAAAATCCTACTCGGGGTTTTGTCAGTGTTTAAGTCTTTGCTTTCATCTACTCCTATTTAATGTGAGAGACACAAAAGCCAGATAGAGTCACCACTTCCTTAGTCTGTCCACATAATCCAGGCATCATACGGGAGCTTAAAAGACATGTTTTATTCTCTTCATTATGTGCTGAATGCTCAGAATTTATTTTACAAGAGATCCTTTGATCCTTCAGAAACAAGCCCTTTTTGAAGCTCTGGTGACATTTAAAAGAGTTCTTCCATTGGGGGCAAGTTGGTCACTCAGGACACATTTTAAGTACACACTTTGTAGAGCTCCTTGTTGGGCCTTTATAACACTGTGGACACTCACAGGGAAACAGGGAAGAGGGGGGTGGAAGACAAGGAGGAGAGCGGTTCCACCCAAAACAAAACAAAACAACAAAAGCATCACAAACAAGGAGATGCGACTCCTTCTCTCTGACAGACCACAGTGCTGTGGAGGGAGAGATATTTTCTCTCGTGAAGTCTGGGATACAGGGAGGACGGGGAGGTGTGGCACAGGTAGGTAATTGATTTTCAAGTTCAAGACAAAAACAATTAAGATTAAGTTCTAAATTGTGTATAATCGACATTATTTTCTATTTTTTCAAAAACACATAGAAGATGATAAAGATTGTCCTGAACTCAGCTATAAAGATTTCACGGAAATCCCAACAGGAACTTCATAATCCGACCAAGAGTGGATAAAACGTAGTAGCTGAGTGTTGAACTAATTTTGTGGAAAATTTGAACAGAAGACCCCTTCCTCTAATTCTTCCAAATCCACAAATATTTCCAGAAAATACTAAGCTCTACATATTGTAGAAAATGGACTGAGTTCTGAATAGCCAGCTCTCCTTTGGACATTCATATACTTCTGGTTTGAGAAATGCAGTACTCACAGGTTACTGTTTGCATTGATTATTCACTTAGTATACCCGAGTGGCTGCAACTGAATTTGCTTCTGTGTATTAGTGAAAGATTTGTGCCAACTTATCAATGGAAGCATGGGGAAACTAGCTGACCAGAGAACCTTTTGTGAATGACATTTTCTCCTGCCATTTCTTACACATCAGTGCTCAAAATTAATGAAGATTCTGAAAGACATAACAATTAGAAAAAAAATTTCATGCAAGATTTTTAATAGATTGTATCAGACATAAAACATGCTAGCAGAAATTATAATTAATAAGAAGTGAAATGTAACACCACCTTAAAATAGAAAGCAGAATCCCCTTGGAAACAACACATGGGGCTAATGCAAAAATCAATGTTCACCGTGCTGGTTGCTTGTGAAATTACACAATTAATCCTGTGTAAACTAACCTATCAGCAATGCACACTGCAGGGTTGCCGATAACTGTTAGGCTGCACAATGTATTAAAGAAAGAGAACTTTAATGAGATCCCATGAGAATCTAAAGATTTAAATCACTTTCTTTCCTCCCTAAAAGAACATTTTTACTCCATTTAATGGACATTACTTTTCATATCTGATACACATATGGTCATATCCACCATTAAATCAATCATTAGGAACCAGAAGACATTCTATCTTGAGTTTAAAATATGCTATTGAGCTGATTTCAAAGGAATAGAGGATTTACAAAATCTACATAAGATGCCACTTTATCTTCCTCATGGAGTTGATAGCAATCTATGCTGGTCTGTATTACTGGGCTCTCACAGGGGCTAATGAGCCATTAGAAAATTGCTGCCGTAACATACTATATGCCACGTGAAGATATGTAATCTCATGTGCATTCGGTTTATGTCACTTATAGCCTTATTCCACAAGAAAAATAAATAAATAGAAATGAAGTAACCACTTAGGTATAGTCATTTTTTAAAATATTTCCCCTGTTATACATATATGTATATTTATACTGAGTATATGCAAACATGTCTACATCCATGCACAACTGTCCCATTGAATGTTTAACATCTGAATAGAAAATTGTACACAGTGTAAGCAGAAAAACAGTTCAAATATTTTCCTGATGGTTAAGCAAAATCTTTAAGGTTTTTATTTTTTTCTTCTTCCTCCAATTTTTAGATTAACTGTAATCCCATCCGAAAATGTGCCACCTGGGTAGGGGCTAAAAGGTTCTTCAAACACTCCTCTGTGTTTTCATTATATGCTTAATTGAATTGAAATTGCCCTGGAAAAAAACCCATATTATTATCAAAACTATAATTCCAATAACATCGTTAAATTTTGTCTTAACTTCCTCTGAGTACTGATTATTTAATCCCGACTACACTCTTGTTATAGACCAAATCCATTCAGGCACTGTTTGCCTGTATCACAAAGCTGGATGCATGGATGGATGGGGGACGGATGGATGGGTAATGGATAGACAGACAGACACACAAAGACAGATGGATAGATAGATGTGAGCATTAATTGCAACAAGCACAAGAGAGAAAAAGAGGAGTGCTGTCCTCATCTTTTCAGTCTCCCCTGACAGGCACTGGCTGGTTTCCTTTGCTTTGGCTCCACTGGTAGCATGGTGCTGATACTGGAACAAAATCGCTAATGGGAAGCTGAAAGTCATGAGTGCAGGTATCTCGAGGAGTAGAAAGATGAAAAAAAAAAAAAAAAAGGAAGAGGCAGCAAGAAGAAAATCCACAAGGAGAAAAGATCGTAAATGCTCAAAGGAGAGCAATTTGCCTAAAAAGCTTAGCGATAAAGCAAGCCGGCATTTCTTCACTGCTTCGTCAGCATTAAAGCTGTGGCAACTGCCCACACATGCTATTGTCTCCAGAATGCAATCTATTTCTAAGCACTTTTTATTTCTATTCCATGCCTTTCATATCTGTTTTCCAAACACATATTCACCGGCTATCTTTCAAAATGATATGAGCCCTTTATACCTTATATTCATGTAACAGTAATCGAGGATGTTCAAGAAAAGACAAGGTTTTCTGTTTGTGTGTTTGCGTGTTTGTTTTCCCCACTAGCTCAGAGGCATAATACTCTCCCATTTAATGCTAAGAACTGGCACTGACCATTCGGAGCATCATTAGAGCTAGCACTCAGGTCTCCTTCAAGGGAATAAGATATCATTTCCTGGTTCCCTGTGTTTCTTCTCATACAGCTAGTCTATAAAATAGTTCAGCAGAAAACATGAACGATGATTTATAAAACTACCCTCTGCTTGATTTTAACAGATGGACATTCATAGATGGTGGTTATTAAATTAAAAGTAAAATATGCCTGGGGTGGAGAAGGGATGGATAACATTTATGATCCCTTAAAACGCTGGTAATATCAACACCTGCTACTTACTGTTTACTTACTAAAACATTAATTTTACCTAGGAAAACTCCTGGTGAAATTATTTACCTGAAATAATAGGCATGAATTAACCTGACATGCATTTCAGCTTTCAGGAAAAATTTTCTCTGTTGTCAACAAGAAAATATTTTGACAAGAACTAAGACATCGTTTTTATTCTGTTTTCAAAATTCTCCTATATGAATTCTACTCAGAAAAGAATCTTTCTTTACCAAATTGTCTGCCAAGCACTGAGAAGAGAGGAAACATTTTGGAGAATGAAAGGAAAGATAAAAATCTAGGTACTATAGGGTAAAAAAATTTCTCTGGGAAGTCATAGAAACATTGCTACCTTAAATAAAGGCACATAAGCACTTATCACCTCCCTCATTACCTATTCTTGACTATTGTTCTCTTGATTTTAGATCTCTAGAGAAGCACAATCATTGTTGAGTTCCTATATGTGTGTGTGTGTTACTATAAGTGTGTGTGTTTGTGTGTGTGTGTAATTGAGTTGTTTTGTGTTTAAGCCAGCTTTCACTTTTGCCTTATGAACTTTCCCTTAAAGAAATAAAAAGATGTGCTTTAAGAATTAATCCAGCATCTACCTTACTGAATGGCTCTCTAATTTATATTCATTTTCAAATTTCAAAGGTGCTAAATTTCTTATATAATCCAGGGACGAAATAAAAGACAGCCTGTACAACCTCCATCACGACACTTACTATTCACCTACTACTCATCTATCTACTTAGATAGACTATGTACTCTCTAAGGGTAGGGACCATTCTGAGGTGCTCACCATTGTTTCTGAACTTAACAGAAAATGTGTTATATATTCAATAATCATATGTTGAATGAATAATGTTCATATTTTATCATATTTATGTAAAATATATTCTATTTTATCAGAAACTAACACAGTCCTTTTGAGTTCTTTCAATAGATTTTTTGCACTTTTTCTTCCTAACAAATTCTGCAATTTGATGTAGCTAACAAAGCATTTGTAATTCATTTAATAATTGCAACAACCTTCTGAGACAGGTCCTGTTATTTATCTCTTATACAATAATAGTAGTTACTGTGCAAAAAATGACCACATTCTGAATAGTAAATTACTTTCAAAAGAAAAAATTGAATATCCCCTACACAAAAGTTAATTTTAATTCTGTGAGTCAATACTTAGAGGACATTTGCCTTCTAATATTAGTTCATAGTGCAGATTCGTGTTCCCATAACACTTCACTTAAGTATCACTGCTTTATGTCAGATAGTGATAGTGATGGACCTTAAACCTTTCACCTGTATTAGTTTTCTGTAATTGCGTTAACCAATTATCACAAACCTCGTGGCTGAAAACAAGGCAAATTTATTCTCTAACAGTTCTGGAGGTTCTGGACCAATTCTCCAACAGTTCTGGACCAAAATGTCACTTAATTTTATGGATCTTTCAGTAAGAAAATAATTGGAAGGGTCGTGTGGTTGACTGAAATAGTGACTCCCAAAGATGTCTACATCCTAATTCCCAGAACCTGAGAATATCTTGCCTTACATGGCCAATGGGAATTTCCATATACCCACTGTGGGATTAAAGCCCTTGAGATGAGGATATTATCATGGATGATGTGGGTGGGTCCAATGTAATCACAAGTGTCCTTAGAGGAGGGAGGGAGGAGGGTCATGAAAAGACGGTATGAGGACATAGCAGAGAAAGAAAGAGAAATTGGACAATGCTACAGTGCTGGCTTTGAAAATGAAGTCTGGGGCCGTGAGCCAAGGACCACAGGTGGCCTCTAGGAGCTAGGAAAGGCAAAGAAATAGATTCTTCCTTAGAGCCTCTAGAAACCACAGCTCTGCTTTACTTTGATTTTAGGACTTCTAACCTCCAGAATTGTAAGGGAATAAATTTGCCTTGTTTTCAGCCACAAAGTTTGTGGTAATTGGTTAATGCAATTACAGAAAACTAATACAGGTAATGTAACATAGAAATAGGCAGGTAAGAACTTACATTTTAATTTTGGGGACCAATTTTTTGTACTTCTTTTGAGTTCATGCGAAATATATACTGCTTCATTCTATTTTGCAAGGAAAGGAATTAATATTATATTCATAAGCCTACATTAAAATCATCCTGCTTCTAATAGAAACCTAAGTCCTAAAATCAGCTTTATGTCATAAACGTCATATTTTTATTGAGTACATAAAATATTTTTATAAATTAGGTCAATAAATATTAAGGACAATGGATTAATAGCTTGCATAAATTAGGTATAACATCTGTATTCTTATTAACTTAATATTAAACAAATAATTTAAGACTTTCAGTGGTGTGCTCATCTATATGCCAATGGTAAGAACACTTATAGAACTGGCTAGAACCTTGGGAGGATTTCCTGACATACTAAGCACTATTAACCTACAAGTCTTTGAATAAATGTTAAGTACTAGGGTGTCACTCATGTGGATTCTCTCTACCCTCGCAAGGAAGAGATTGAGTTGACTTTCTGTCTGGTTTTCGCTATGACCATGACATTAAAAATAAAAAGGCATGAGATTTCTCCTAGATCTAAGCAAGTAAATCTTTGAATAAGCTTAGATACTCATAGACATTCTGATAGCCCCACCTTGTAATCTGGAGCTGAAACAAAGGAATGTACCAGTCTTCTCTGATGGTTCTTCCACAGCCGAGGGCTCAACATGCACTGATTGCTATAGCTGCAAGTTGTTAATGATGATTATGTGTTTTTATTTTATGAAGACATTTAAAAGGAGAGGTAACATAAAAACACCTATGTAATTGCTATCTGAAATTAATATATATCATTTTGTCATATTTGCCTCGGAACTCTCATTTTTAAAAATTAATAAAATACAAGAAATTAAGTTGAAGCTGCTTAAATATTTTCCTTCTAAATTCCATTTCCCATTTACTTCCCCCCAAAATTAATATAATTAATTTAGTGCGTAGCCAATACATTTTTTTAATTTTTTGACAAAGACAATATAACGTGTGTTTTTTTAATTGACATAATTGGCATCAGACACAGGTAGTATGAGGCTTGCTTTCTTCACATACACTGTTGTGTTTGAAATCTACACTTAGATTTAGTTCATTCATTTGAACTGTTCTGTAGAAGTCAACATGTATATGAAATTATTTATATGCATCCCTTTTGGATCGACATTTAGGTTGTTTCCATTTTTTTGCATTTAAAAATGGTTGCATGGAACATATTTATATATTTCTCCTTGGATAATCATGCGGTGGTGGAATGGCTGGGTAAAGGGAAAATTATTTTCAACTTTAGTAGCTGTTGTGAAATTCCTCTTCCAAAAAGGGCATAATGCCACTTTTCACTCACACCAACAGAGCATGAGTGTTCCTATTTCCTGACATCTTCACAATATTCTGTGCTAGATGTTTTCATTGTGACAGCCTAATAAAAGGTAACATTTTCTCTCTTATTTTTTTGTTTTAAGAGATGGGGCCTCCCTATGTTGCCCAGGCTGGAGTGCATAGGCCCGATCACAGCTCACTGCAGCCTTGAATTCCTGGGCTCGAGGAATCCTCCTGCCTCAGCTTCCCAAGTAGTTGGGACTACACGCTTGGCTTCACTGAGTTTTTTTGTGTTTTTTTGTTGTTTGTTTGTTTGTTTGTTTAACAAGACAAGGTTGCCCAGGCTGGAGTGCAGTGGCACAATCACAGCTCACTGCAATCTTGAATTAGACTCAAGCAATCTTCCTATCTCAACCTCCTGAGTAGCTGGGACTACAGGCAGGCGCCACCATGCCTGGCTAATATTTTTATTTTTTTGTGGAGATAGGGTCTCACTATGTTGCCCAGGCTGGTTTGGAATTCCTGGCCTCAAGTGATCCTCCCTACTCAGCCTCCCAAAGTGCAGGAATTACAGTCATGAGCCACCAAGCCCAGCCCATTGTGATTTTCAAAATCATATTACCTGGGTATAATTTACATATGGTATAATTACCAAATTTTAGAAAGTACAATTCAGTGAGCATTGACAAAAATATACAGTTGTGTAAGCACCACCATAATCACGACATAAAATATTCCCATCATCTCAATCTCCAACTGCACCCACCAGTCCTTAAAACCAATGATCTTATTTGTGTCCCTCCAATTTGGCCTTTTCCAAAATATCACATAAATGAAATCACACAATATATAACCTTTTTTGACTTATCATAATCCTTTTTAGAGTCATTTATATTGTTGCAAATATCAGTAGTCCATTCCTTTTGATTGCTGAGTAGAATTCATGGTATGGGTGAATCACATTTTTTGTTTCACTGTGATTTTCATTTGCCCTAATTACTGATAAGGTTGAGTATCTTAGCGTATATTTTTGGCCATTTGAACTTCTTTTCTCTGAAATGTGTTCTCTCCCTTTGCTCATTTTTCCATTGTGTATTTTTTTCTTATAATTTGAAAAATATTCTATTGTTCTTTTTGTCATTCTCTGTGTAACTAGTAGGCCATATCATTTCACATAAATTTGAAAGTGAATATCCAAAAGCCTAAACTTCAATTTTCCTGGAAAAATAACACATTTAGCAGCATTTGACATCACTAATGTACATTCCAAAACTTAGGGCAGGAATTTGGGCTGAAGTCATCATAATTTATTTTCTATTCAATGAACCTTTAAACAGTTCCTTCCTTGAAAAAGAAGAGGCGGATAACGTCTTCACTACTGACTTAGGGAAACCTCAATACAATACGTGAAAATATATAGCAAGGAAAAAGGTATCCAAAATCCATTTGATACAATTATCATGCCATTTCAATCAACACATATAGTGCTTATGATCAATAATTGAATGGAAGATGTCTTTCATCTTCTGTGTCTAACACATAACTGCTGTAAGAATTAATGAGCAGGTTCTGTTAGTGCAGAAAGCATTCAGGAACGCTTTCTACAAGAACACATCTTCATCTAGACCAGAGGCTCCCTAAATGTTACCAACCCCAGCCCCGAGCCCTCCCACCCACTCACTCTGCTACTAAGCAGCCTGGAAACACATATATTAAACTTTGTCATCTCACAACTGCTTAATCTTTGGTTGTTTTTACAGAGGGTTCCTGTGTGCAGGGGCTGTGGGTTATAATTTACAACAGCCCCCAAAGCACCCATATCATCTTAATAGACGTACAATAAATAAAACAGTAACACAGCCTTGCTTATAAAAAAAATTCCTTTTATCATGCCCTAGTTCAAGTCTAAGCTGTTCTCATCTCCCCTGTGGAATACCAACTGGTCTTACTCTCTCCGCAGCAATCTGCTCTTCATGCAACAGCCAGGTTTTTTTTTTTTTTTTGTTTTGTAATAAACATAAATCACATCAACTAGCTTTACTGCTTGAATTCCTTTGAAGTTCCCATATTGCGAGTAAATCCATATTGTGATCCACGACCTACACGGCCTTACGTGATCTGCCCTGAGCTGACCTTGTGCCGGCCAGTCTCTCCCACGCTCACGGCACCGCAGGTTCCAGCCTTCTGTTCCTTCCAGACGGGGCCAGATCCGATCCCTCCGCGCTGGCTCTTTGCTCGCTGCCCCTCTGCCTGGGACTGCACTCCTTTGGCTCTTTTCCTGCTTGCCTCCTTCCCTTTCTGGCTCAGCTTGAAAGGCAGTTTCTCAGAGAGCCCTTTCTAAAGTGAGTTCCTCCTCCCAATTTTTTGTATCACAGTCCTTTGTTCCTTTCCTGTAATGATTTTATGTGTTTACTTATTTATTGGTTAACATTCTTAGTAATAGTAACTCTGGGAGGGCAAGGAATTTGTCTTCATCACAATGCTTAGCACAGTCTCTGGGATTTACGCACGGTTCAATAAATATTTGATGAATGAATGAATGACTTCTTGGAGCTACACACACACACACACACACACACACGCACACACTTGCCCTTGGCGACACTGGTTCTTCTCCCCTGTCTTGTATCTGGTAGCGCAGCTACAGCCCCATGGGGAAACTTTTTGATATTGTTCTTTCCCAGCAAGAATCTGGTCAAACCAAATTATTCAGGAGTTGCACATGAGGTAATTTTTTCCCCAATGCACACAGGACTGTGGGGGTGCGGAGGAAGTGGGAATCGAGCTACTGCAAATTTCCTTCCTCTGCAGACTTTTAAACTGCTAATCAGCACAAGCAGCTTGTAGCAGATTGAGCACAAAAGGTTGCTGAAATTGCACATAACTAATTCCAGGTGATTTAATATCTTACATAGCTCTAGTGAAAATATTGACAAAGAAGAAGAATGTGATCTAGAGTCTTTCTGCACTGCTGAATTCAGTGTTCTCTTTTGAGCCTCCATCAAGGCATTTCCATAAACCAGCATTGCTTAAGAAAGTTTGGGTGTGGCATCCGGAAACCACTGCCAATTGGGGAAATCGTAGCTCCCTGGGTGTGATTGGCCATATTTAGCAGCCCTTTCCTAAAAATGCATGGTCCACTTTATGCCTGCAGAGGAAATAATTCTACCAAATATGTTGCCAATACCCATGGGTGGTTACCAGTGAAGAGAAATATGAAGTTCAGATACTTCTAGTAACCCACATCTTACTCAAGGCATCTGTAAGCACAAACTCTTCTGTTTTTTCACAGACGGGTTTAGTCCAGAGTTCACACTCCTAGTGTTCAGAGGCTATTTTTTCATTCATAAGAGCATCCTGGTCCATTGCTTAAGAATTAACTCTCGTTAGCTTTATGAAAGAGAATATTCATTTTAATTCTTCTCCTGCCCACATTAAAAAAGATACATAACAGTGAAGAGAATTTTTCAATTGTCATATAGAAAGGTCAAATTTGAAATTATGGGACATCAAAAAGGAAAAAAAACCCTGTAATATTTATAATTATTTTGTTAAATGCTCTTGAAGATGTAATTTCACCATTATTGAGCCAGAATTTCAAATACATGTAAGATTGTTTCCCCCACAGTACTTCAATTTAAAACTGTACCATCAATACATCCATTTTTAAATACTATATGATTAGTTTTATCCCTCTTCAGATACAGTATTTTTGCCCATCATTTTGTGTTTACATGTTTTGCTATATTTTGGCAGCTAGGTCTCAGATCCTGTATTCTTGTGTTTAAAATACCTTTAAAGACACATATTCTTACTCAGAACATTCATTATGCCAATTTCCAAAGGTTTAAGTTGGCACTTGACAAATTTGGTGAAACTGACTGATTTATGGAGCCAGTCAATAAAAATTAGTGGAAATGCTGAAAGTGGAAAAAAAAATCAGGAATCATAAAATGTCAAACTCAGAAATAAATTTCACTATCAAATCATTCAATAGACAGCAATTCACCTTTTTCAAACCTCAGGATGTAAAGCTTTTGAGAGAGATGCTTCAGTTTTATAATTAATCACCTAGTATGTGGCCTAGAAATAGGTGCCACTTTTTGCTGCTAATAAACAACAGTTTTTATTACACAAATCCACAACGATTTTTAAAATTTTCTTTCTAATTGACACATAATAATTGTACACACTGATGGGGTACAGCATGAAGTTTCCATACATGTGCACATTGTGTAACGATCAAATCATGGTATTTAGCACATCCATCACCTCCAACAGTTATCATTTTTTTGTGGTGAGAACATTCAGGATCCTGTCTTCTAGTTATTTGGAAATATAAACTATAATATTCTTTGCTATAGTTACCTTATTATTCTATAGAATGCCAGGACTTATTTCCCCTACTTAACTGTAATTTTCTACCATTGGCCCATCTGTCCCTATTCTTCGCTCCCTCCCACCCTCTGGTAACCACTGTTCTACTTTGTACTTCTATCAGATCAGCTTTTTAGACTTTACAAACAAATGATATCATGGGGGTATTTGTCTTTCTGTGCCTTGCTTATTTCACTTAACATAATGTCTTCCAGGTTCATCCATGTTGCCACAGATGACAGGATTCTGTTCTTTTTTATGGCTGAGCAGTATTCCATTGTAGGTATCTATCACCTTTTCTTTACCTATTTGTCTGATGGTGGAGACTTAGTTTGATTCCACATCTTTGCTATTGTAAATAATGCTGCAGTCAACATGAGAGTGCAGCTATCTCTTTGATATTCTATTTCAGGTTTTCACTTTGCTAATAAATGCTTTATAAGAAAGCATAGCCTATGAAAATGAATTTAACAGAAGTGATGTAATGAAGATTTGCAAAAGAGCAGTTATGTGTGTGTATGTGCATTATGCATATAAATTCTCAACTTTATAGTCTCTAAATTATGCCTTGTCACTGTTATCCTATTAGGTGCACACAATTAATCTCTGCAAGGAGTAATTCCGGAAGACAGAGTTAGAATAGTTCACATTGTTGCAGCTATTGCTTTATAAATCCACATAACACAAGTACTTCTTCCTATTGAACTTTGAGTAAGTTATATTTTCTGTGTTTGTAGACACAAGTGAAAAATCCCCAGCACTCATAGACAAGGATGCATTGCACAAAGTGCTATCAGAAGCAAGGCCATCTGCTACTAATCAGTACTGTGAGTATTCATGCCCATATCTTTCTCAAAACTGAAATTACTTACAACTATAAATATAATTAAAATGCAATGAATAAAAATGATTCAATGAGTCAATAATGTCGGCATTGCCATGGCCAATAAGAAAATAATATTGATAATGCAGCACACAGCATCAATGTCTCTTAAAAATGTGCAAAATATTTTCACTAGAAAAAGATAAGAAGATTACACAAATACAAACAAGACTTAAGAGAATCTTGATATTCCATAGTCACCCTAATATTTGAAGTCCTTAGCAGTATTTTCCTTCTTTTTTCATTTCACATGCATATTATGTCTAAAGAATAGCCACAGAAGAGCCTTATCTGAGTTTCTAGGACTGGAAACCAGGCCCTAGAAGGGGTCAGAGGACAATTAGCAGTACTCTGAAATGTAGACAAGAAACTAACCCAGCTGAAAAATACGGAAGGTGCTGTGTTTTTATGCTGACTTCTTCATCATCTCAGAATTTAAAAGCACCTCAATAGGTCATTGACACCAAACATCCCTATGATGACTCTAGATACCCACACCCTCAACCTCTATGCCAACCAATCAAGCAAGTATTAGGTTGGCTCCCCAAATATAGCCGCAGTGAAGGTATCCATTTCCACCTATGTTTGGCTTTCTCTAACCTGACTCCAAATTAGGGCAGGTTCTTATTTTATAATATATGAGGAAACCTTTCAGAACTCAAGAAAGGTATTAACATCACATGTTATCCCATCAGAAGGTTTTCTCAAATGGCACCAGATTACACTGTGATAAATATTGTTAAAAACTAAATGTCCATTAAGTGGGGCTTGAACATTTTATTTTGTTTCAGAGAAACATCCATTGCAATGGAATTAGTTCTTTGCCTTTCAGATTTTACCTCTTCCCAAATAACTTTTTCTGTGTCTGATGGGGTCTGGTTCTGTTGCCCAGGCAGAGCACAGTGGTGCAATCATACCTCAACTCAGCTTTCAACTCTTGGGCTGAAGTGATCATCCTGCCTCAGCCTCCCAGTAGCTTAGACTACAGGCGTGTGCCACCACACCCAGCTAATTTATTATTATTATTTTTGTAGAGATGGGGTCTCCCTGTGTTGCCCAGGCTGGTTGCAAACTCCTGGCCTCAAACAATCCTCCTGGCCTTGGCCTCCCAATGTGCTAATTACAGGTGTGAGCCACCACATCTGGCCCTTAATAACTTCAAATGGCGCACCAGCTGGAAGTAATATTTCTCTATTATGATCTCCTGTAGTACATTATCTATACATTCTTAATGCTCATCTTCTATTTTGCATTATACTTGAGTGCATGTCCCAGCTCTTTAATTAGACTGAAGGTTCACAACATTTTTGAGGTGTCAGACCCCCATAAAATGTGTATAGGCCCATATTTATAATATTTTATGGACATATATTTAGTGGTAACTGTAGGCATCTTCAGGCCAGCAACTGTGTCTAATTCATCTTGGAATGCATCTATCCGGCAGAGTGATTTTCATATAAGCAGGAAGTTCACAAATTTTCATTTAATGATTAAATACAGGAATACAATAGGAAAGAGAAAGGAGGAGCGTGATGAACTTTCTTAGGGGTGTTTTTACCCTCCTTGCGTTGGGCAGCACCTGCTTAAGCAGTATCGTCAGTCCTGAGATCATCTTAGGATGTGCTTTGGGTAGGACATAAGGGAACAAACACATCATGGGATCCGCATTTCCTGTTAATTCTCTTTCAATCCCTTTGATTATAAAACCCTAAAAGTCTCAGGTAGGTGCTAATAGTACATTAATAGCAATTTAACTTTAGTAATCTCCCTACTTTATAAAGAGAGAGCAGGACTCAAGCCCAGAACCTTTGGCAGGCAACAGCATCTGGCTAGCATGCAATGACCTCGGGTTGCTTTCATCGTATTAACGTTTGCAGTTACCTTTCACTGTTTGCCACTGACACTGGCGTTTCCTTTACAGTAGTGAAATAAAACGTCCGTTTTAAGTCAGTGTGTTTTTTTTTTATAACGAGCCAGGGAAAATTTTAAGTAAATTATAGTAGGTAGCACAAAGATATGACACAAGTAGCAAAGATGGTGAGTTTACCGGAGTATCGTCCTAGAGGATTGGAGATTATCAAGTGATTGGCTATTTTAAAAAGAAAAGACAGCAGGAAATCTGTGTGAAAAGACAGGAGCTGTGAGGAGACAGAAGTAGAGAGCTGTTGAGTGGAAGGAGAGGGTCTCTAAGGATACAGGGACATGGAGGGGAATAATGAAGGCTGAGTCCGGCTGCAAGTGGAAACCAAGTGTGACAGTTCCTTGGCCTGCAAAGCAGTGGGAAGCCAGGGGAAATTTTCAGGAAGTAAGTGATATCACAGCCAAAGTGACAAGCGAGAAAGGGGATTTGAACAGTGACATTGAGGCCCCAGTGGAGAAGAATGACTATAAAAGGCAGAAATCCAATGAGGAAAAGGTTGCAGTGGTCTAGTGA
>RJWJ010023533.1:0-25735 GCA_004363605.1 Indri indri | reverse complement strand
GGGGTCTCGCTCTTGCTCAGGCTGGTCTCGAACTCCTGAGCTCAGAACAATCCGCCCGCCTCGGCCTCCCAGAGTGCTAGGATTACAGGCGTGAGCCACCGCGCCCGGCTGTTTGTAAGCATTTTCACATCTAAAACAGTCAGTTTACCATTATAAAGTTTATTATGCATTCTTTATTTCCAAATGCCAACAACTCCCCATGATCTAAAATTTTAGTGTCTGTTCTCCATTTAACCATGTAGGGATGGAAAGGTGTGATACCTTTCCTCACCTATCATAAGGGTCATGGCTGACTCTCCCCTAACAAAAGACAGGTTAACAAGAGAAAAACATAAGTTTCTTTTCTTTTTTCCTTTTTTAGTTTTTCTTTTATGAGACAGAGTCTCACTATGTTGCCCAGACTGGTATTGAACTCATGGGCTCAAGTGATCCTCATGTCTCAGCCTACCTAGTAGTTGGGATTATAGGTGCGTGCCACTGTGCCCAGCTCCTACGTAATAGTTTCATTTAATCAAAGTTTTATGTGATGTAGGAGCCTTCAGAAATTAAGACCCAAAAACTCAGGGGAAACTGTCTGGTTTTGTGTTTTGTTTTGTTTTTTTTGAGACAGAGTCTTGCTCTGTTGCCCGGGCTAGAGTGCCGTGGCATCAGCCTAGCTCACAGCAACCTCAAACTCCTGGGCTCAAGCGATCCTTCTGCCTCAGCTTCCCGAGTAGCTGGGACTACAGGCATGCGCCACCATGCCTGGCTCATTTTTTTATATATATATTTTTAGCTGTCCAGATCATTTCTTTCTATTTTTTAGTAGAGACGGGGTCTCGCTCTTGCTCAGGCTGATCTCGAACTCCTGACCTTGAGCAATCCACCCACCTCGGCCTCCCAGGGTGCTAGGATTACAGGCATGAGCCACCACGCCCGGCGGAAACTGTCTGTTTTTATGCTTAGGTTCGATGAAGAATGGATGGCCATGTAGAAATACGATTGGACAAAAAGGGTATGATCTAATCTAATGGTACTAGACCGAGGTGGGAAACCCAGCAAGGCCTCTCTGTTCAGAATTCTTCTTGACCTCTGTTTTAACATTTCTTCCTCCCTGGTATAGGGCAGGACCTATTCTGGAATGAGGGTCTTATGATCCACTATCAGACAAGGCAGGTCAGAGAATTTATTTACGGCCAGGTCTTATGCAGAAAGGGAAGATTAGAGTAAAATTTCTAGTTTCTATGACCTGTCTTGAGAAAGAGGAATTCTAGTGTCTGTGGCCCACCTTAGGGGAGAATGGAAAGCAGAAGAAAAAAGTACAGGAAGGTCAGAAAGAGACCTTGCTTCTGAGGCCCTTCCGGTGTCCTTTAGTTCACAGTATTCAGCATGCCAAAGCACCATACTTCGGGATGTCGTTTTCTGAGCCCCAACAACCAATTTATCAACGTTTCAGTATTTTGATTTTATGATCAATATTGTCTTGGTGAATTCTTGGTAAGGTAAAATAAATTTCTGAGTATTTTCTGTAGCTCAGTTGGCTGCACTTTAATAACAATAGCAAGACCTTTTTCATTGTCTTGTCGCAAAGATTGTAGAAGACTAAATTGGGATGCTTTATCTAAAATACCTGAAAAACAATCCATGTTTAGTAAGATAATGTGAAACTTCGTAAGGTTCTTAATTTGTCGCAACCAACATGAGCTACCTTCCTCATCTAAATCAGCAGCCCGGTCAGACTTGAATTGGTCTGAATGCCCATCCACAGCTACATCTACTTCCATTTTGAAGAAGGCTCCTATTCACTTTTGGACAGTATTATTTTAGGAAAATTACACTTTGCACATTTGTTAGGTTTCCTACAAAAGGATCCTGATTTAATTAGAGATATAGTTTTACATTTTAGTCTCCTTTTTTTTTTTTTTTGAGACAGAGTCTCGCTCTGTTGCCCAGGCTAGAGTGCTGTGGTGTCAGCCTAGCTCACAGCAACCTCAAACTCCTGGGCTCAAGCAATCCTCCTGCCTCAACCTCCCGAGTAGCTGGGACTACAGGCACACACCATCACGCCCAGCTAACTTTTTCTATTTTTGGTAGATACGGGGTCTTACTCTTGCTCAGACTGGTCTCAAACTCCTGAGCTCAAGCGATCCTCCTACCTTGGCCTCCCAGAGTGCTAGGATTACAGATGCGAGCCTCTGTGCCTGGCCCATAGTCTACTTTTTAAACTGTGTTGGCCGTATCGTCAAACTTCATAGCTGTCAAATAAACATTTCTTTTACATCGTGCTCTACAAGATGTGACAGCGCCATCATTTATCTTTTATGCACATAGGATTAAACATGTGACCTGTGGAAGAGTACTTGATTTGACATGAGTTGAATGAGGAAGCCAGTTAGCTCCCTTAAATGAGTTAGACATGGGGCAAAATGATTTTTACTTGGAATTGTATTTAAAATTCACTCTGAATCAGTCCCATTTGTGTTCCCTTTAATCCACTTCTACTGTAGCAAAAGTATGAGCAAGAGAGTTGCTCAAGGATGCTTGTAAGCTTCCTTGTCTTCTGTTTAATTTTATTTTGCATCCTTCTGCTTCTTGGGTAATTGATGTTCTTCACTAGAACATTGATGTTCTTGTATTAGTAGAAATGTCTAGGCTGAGCACTTCAGGGTATTCCAGATGCAGTGCTGTTTGGCAGGGGGCTTGTGTTTCTCTCCACTCAGAAATAGGATGGAGTCTTGAGTGGATTGTAAAATAAAACATCACCAGGCTTTGCTTACTTCTACCCAGTTTCATTATTATGGTGGTTTTCCTGGTTGTCTCTCTGTGCTCCTTATCCCTGCAGTATCCTTTGTGTTCTTACCATGCTGGCCTTACAGTTGCCATTCCTTGGTAACTCAGATGGCCTTGTTAAAGTATCTGGAATGTTCTCAGCCTTGGCCAGCCCTTTGAAGGGCCGATTTGTCTCAGTTTTGCACTGTTAGGCTAGGTCTGGATCTGCTCTAGACTAGCTATGTGTCACTGGAGCACACTGGGCTCCTGGGCTCCAGTCTTACATGTGACTGCCTACCCAGCATGTGCACTCGGGTGGCCCATAGTCGCTTCAGTGTCTTCATGACTGAAACTGGGCTGGCTGAGCCACGCCATGCTCCCCCGCCACCCCCCGCCACCCCAACTCCCTTCAGTGCTTTTCTTGAGCTCCCTAGCTTAGAAAATGGTACCACCATCTCCCGCTTCCCCATGCAGTCAATGGCCAGGTCCCATCAGGTTGGTCTCCATGTGTCACCTCTCTCCATCTCCACAGCCACCACCTTAATTCACCTGACTGCTATCATAGCATCTGAACAATCTCAGTGCCACTCTCCACTTTACTCTCAGTCCGGCATCCAGAATGCAAATCTGATTATGTCACTCTTCTGGTTAAAATCCTTCTTTGGTTTCCCATTGCTCTTAAGTTAATATCCAAGTCTTTCCAACATGGATTCCTAGGCACTGCTTGTCTGTCCCCCCACTGACCCTCTAGCATCACCGCATGGCATTCTCCCCCTCTGTACTGTGCTCCAGCCTCCCTGGCCTTTCAGCTCTTTGATGTGCCAAGTCCCTTGCCCTCTTAGGTCCTTCCCACTGCCTGGGACACACCTGCACACTCCACCCATCGCCTTTCACCTGGCTACCTCCTACTAACTCCTCATCCTCCAGATCCCAGCTCCGTGGCACTTCCCGAGTTCCCCGGACTGTTAGCCCGTCATCCCCTTCATATCTCTTACCAGAATAGTCATTAGCTGTGTGAGTACTTGATTAACATCTGTGTCTCTCTCTCTAGATCCTAAGCTCCAGGAAGGAAGCGACCATGTCTATCCTGTTCACTCTATACCCAAGTCCTTGAACATGCCTGATTTACAGTGAGCACTTGATAAATATTTTTAGGTGACTGAATGTAACTTATCTGAGCCTCAGCTTCCTCTTCTATAAAACGGGATAGCAACTGAGGAGGACATTGTGAGGCTCAAGTGAGATAACCTTAGTAGCAATAAATATTATAGACTTTTATACAATATAAGCACTTTATTATATATGATCTTATTTGCACATAAAAGTGTTTTTTAAGCCCCAAAATAGCATGCATATATAGGGAGTTGTTTATACTCGGTTCAATACCTCATCCCAAGAGCTTACAGGTTAATGTGAGAAACTCTACGCTGTGGGAGGTGGCAATAGGTCGTGAGCCTGCAAATGTGAACCAGGAAGGGAAAGCAGGAAAGTGCGCCCCATCAGTGCTTTTCCTTTCCCCCCCTCTTCCCTCTCCCACATGGAGGGTGAGTTGGTTACCCATTCCAAAAAGCCCAGTCAAATGTGCCTTTGTTAGCAGTTTACAAAGCTTACACTGAATTGGTTTGTGTGCCTTGAATTTGTAATGGAATTAGAGGGCAGCCAGAGGACTGTGAATCTCTTTTTGAGTGGAAACCATTCTGTTTAGTAAACTTGAAGCTTTTGTCAACTGAGATCTCTGAGCAAATACAGCTGAAGTGGGCGAGGCCAGTGTTCTTTGCCCTCACTTTATTCACTGTTCGGATCGCCTGTCTCAGCCCTCCAGGCAGTGACTTCTTATGTAATTGTTGTTTTTCACAGGGCGATCCAGATGAAAAGAGTACCAACGAATCTGCCTCTAGCCCAGTAAAACATGGAGAGGAAAAACGCATCCAGAGAGAGCCCCAGAAGACTGTCGGCCAAACTAGGCAAAGGCACAGAGATGAAAAAAGCGGCTCGTCAACTCGGCATGGCTGCTGCTGAATCTGATAAGGACTCTGGATTTTCAGGTTAAAAATATCTTATCCTTTCTATACTCTGATGAATGATTTGCCTGCAAAATTTCATCCTTAAAACTCGTTAGTGTGATAAGCATGGGATGTTTTCACATACAGGATCAATAACTATCTGATCTTTTATAATGGTAAATCTGATGCTATGGGGCAGGGTACCCACCCAAGTCACCATGGGGCTAGTTCTGAAAGAATGATTTGACATCCTTTTTCAACTTAGACTCTCAACTTTAAATCTTACATTCCCAACTCTTGCAAGTGATTACTGGAAAAAATATTTAAGTACTCATAATTCTGTTATTTCAGCTCCTTTTTCATAGTAATTGTTACATTGTAGGAAAAAAATACTACTGCATGTTGTCATCATGTAACAAATTTGAAGGCTGCCAGTTAAATGAAAATAATGCTATACATAATTTGTTAACATAACTTATTTGCTAAGAAAGTAATTTTGCTGTGTTTAAAAATGTTCCCCCCAACCCCCGCCTGACGATACGCCCCCTGCAGTCTCTATACATCTTGTATTTGGACTGTGAGCCACCTGGCCCAATTCTAAACTTGAGTATTTATTAGAGACAAGAAAATAGAACAATTTTCCTTATAAATTTGTCTTAAACCCTGAAAGGGCTAGCTGCATACTCAGGGCATCTTTTAATTTTGTGTTGAGGCTCTTTTTATTTCCAGGCTTGAGGGTGCTGGCTTGAATATGGCTCTAGTGTCAACAGTTTTGACCCACAGATGCAGAGGGTGATGACAGGGGAGTCTGGCTGAGTCAACATCCTGAGAGTAGAACTCTCTAGGGGAAGATTTATATCATCCAAACTCACAGAAACTAATCGATCAATTTTGCTGGTTTGTTAATTTATAGTGATAAATGCAGCTGTTAGAAAAACTAGAACTCTCCCATCCTTAGATGGGTGTATTTTCTCCCTGTAGGCATGCTGCATGAGGAGCCAAATTTTAAATAGACTGTTGCTCAAAGAGGAACAGAGTACCGACCAAGGGATTAGATTAAGAGGAATTAGTTGCCCTTTCCAGGGCCAGGGCAGTTGAGGGAAGGGTGGCCCAACCCATAGGCCTTTGGGTTTTTCTTCTCTATTGATTAGCACTGTTTCCCAAGCGTGCCTCCTAAGTCTCACCTGAGGCATTTGTAAAAATACTGATCACCAGACCCCTCTCCTGAAGATTCTATCAATGGTCTGGGGCCCAGAATGTGTGTTTTATGATCAGACAGGTTTGGGAAACATTGCTTTAATATCGTGTTTGCTTTTTGTCTGTTTTTTTATATCATGAAGGTAATACATGCTCATTGTAGAAGCTTAGAAGTTTAGCAAAGTACAAAGAAGAAAATAAACATTACTCATAATCCTACCATCTATTATTTCCAATATTGTTGACATTTTGGCACTTCTCCTCCCAACAACTTCAACTTTGTCAGCCATTTGTTTTAAGAATATTGTACTATTCAGACATAAGGTGGTATAAGATAATCAAATTCGTTATGTTCCAGAAAGTGGCCCCGGTGAATGTCAGTGGAATGCTTCCAGCCACTCCTGGGCCAGGTGCCAGTGATTTCCTTACTGCCTGAGTTATCGTTTCAGTTACCTTGGAGTATGATAAAATTTGCAAAATCAAGATAGTTTTTTTTTTCTATTTCAATTATTTTCCCAACTTTATATTTTGAAAAATTTCAGATTTATATAAAAATGAATGAATACCCCACATATCTTTCTTTCAGATCCCCTGGGTGTTATTTTTCCACATTTGTTTTCTCTTTCAATATACATACGTACACACACAGGCTGAACTTTTTGAAAATAAGTTGCAAACATTTGACCTTTTGCCCCTAAATATTTCAGTACAAATCTCCTAAAAGCAAGGATATTCTTCTGTATACTTATAATATCATTATCATACCCAAGAAATTTAACACTGCTACTTATCATTAGCTACAGTCCTTATTCAGATTTTCCTGTTGTCACAATAATGTCCTTTATAGCTATAGTCTTTTTGTCTATTTGTTTGGGATCCAGGATCCAATGAGGATTGTGCATCGCATTTAGTTATCCTATGTTTTTAGTCTGATTTAGTCTAGAACAGTTCCCCCATCTTTTCTTTCTTTCCTTTAATTCCTTCCTTTTTTTAGGACATTGACATCTTTGAATGAGTCAGGCCTGTTGGTTTGTAGAATGTCTCACACTCTGGATTTTCTGGTAGTTTCCCCATTATTAGAATCAGGATAAATGTTTTGACCAGGATACTACATAGTTGATGTCGTATCCTTCCCATTGCAACACATAAAGAGACACATAAGTTAGTCTTACTCTTAGTGATGCTCTGGTTGGTTGATCACTTGGTTAAGATGGCGTGTATCAGATTTCTTTATTGTAAAAGTTCCCTTTTCTCTTTGTAATTAATAAGTAATTTATGGGGCAATACTTGAGATTGTGTGGTTATCCCATTAGCCAGCAAACTCTTGATCAGAGCCAGGCGCGGTGGCTCACGCCTGTAATCCTAGCACTCTGGGAGGCCGAGGCAGGTGGATCGTTTGAGCTCCAGAGTTCAAGACCAGCCTGAGCAAGAGTGAGACCTCGTCTCTACTAAAAATAGAAAGAAATCGGCTGGACAACTAAAAATATACAGGAAAAATTAGCCGGGCATGGTGGCGCATGCCTGTAGTCCCAGCTAGTCGGGAGGCTGAGGCAGTAGGATCGCTCGAGCCCAGGAGTTTGAGGTTGCTGTGAGCTAGGCTGATGCCACGGCACTCTAGCCCGAGCAAAAGAGTGAGACTCTGTCTCAAAAAAAAAAAAAAGCTAGCAGCCATTGATGATGATCCTTGCCTGAATCAGTCACTACATCAGTGGTTTAAAAGTGGTGATCTTTAAATTCCACCATTCTTTGTGTATCATTAGCTGATGTTCTTCTTAAAAAGCACTTTCCCCCCTCAACCCTCTTTTTTGCATATCAGTAATGGCTTCATGGATTCTTTTGTAATTTATTTTGTCAGTCCATTAACATCATTATTTTTGATACTCAAATTGTCCCAAATTTGGCCAGTAGAAGTCCCTTCTAGATAACCTATGTCTTTTTGACATGTCCCCATTAGTGTTTGAGCACTTCCTTCCTTTTTGGGACAAGCTGTCCAGGCTCATCCTGTACCGACCCTGCCAAAGACTTGGAGTCAGCAGTGTCTCCAAGGAGCCCAGATTTCCTTTATGTGCAGAATGAAACCAAGATGCAGGCACTAGGTATGCACATGACTTCTGGGATCACTTGTGGTTTTGACCTAATGGTTCTTAACTAGAGGTGCACGTTTGGATCATGTGTGCTTTGTGAAAACACACCTACCAGGTAAATCACTTTACTAGATCAAGGGGAGGACCCCAACGTCCATACTTTTTGAAAATCATCACTGGTGATTCTAAATCGCAGCTCTATTGATTAGTGTCCTTCTTGGTCATACAGTCTTCTTTAAGTTGGAGAAAATGGAATGGTTGACAGTGCATTTAAATTACAGCTACATGCCAGTCCTGCTTGTCCAGATTACTCCGAGATGCTTGATTAGCATTTAGGCTTCTCCCAGACTCCTCAACAGCAGGGTACTACAATGTCTTGGTTTACTCCAGGAATCTAATTACAGCCTTTTTGTGTGAGATTTACATAGGGCAACCTTATTTTCTTTGCCTTGGAGAGCATCTTCGTATCACCTGTGGTGATCCCCAAAAGGCGCAGTCAGCATGCACTTAGGACACCAGCAAAGGAGGTGCTCAACAGGGTAGCGGGAACAACAGAGAAACATTTGAACTTCAGCTTTGATGAACTCATCCAGAATTTCACAATTAGAAAATTTAGGAAGAAGCTTTTAAAATTTTCGCATAGATGTAAGTTTTGAGGTTTACAGATTGGTTTTGTTTTTATTATTATGGAGCTCAGAGCCTCTAAAGGTCTTAATTCTGCCTTGGGCCACACGCTCCTCTCTCTTCTCAACAACAGATTCTTGAAAGTAATGAACTAACTCTGAAGCCTTGAAATCATGTCTCTTGTAGACTGGTGATGATTACTTACTTTCACATGAGCCCGAATTGAGGCAGGTTTTTGTCTGTAAGAGAGTTAGAAAGGAAGTCAAGCTCGTCCTGGGGTAGTGATTCTTAATCTTTTGGGGTGGAAGGCATAATTATGGATCCCGTTGAAAATCCAGTGAAAGCTAAAGACCTCCTCCTCAGAAAAATTCACAAAAACACATCACAAATATTCCATTCAATTTCAAGAGGTCCCTAGGAGCTGGGATAAGAGCCCTTAGCCTTGAGCCTAAATGAACTGACCATTCTTCTGCCCACCAGATGGGAGCTCAGAATGCCTGAGCTCTGCAGAGCAGATGGAGTCTGAGGACATGCTGAGCGCCTTGGGCTGGAGCAGAGAAGACAGGCCGAGGCAGAACTCCAAAAGTGCAAACAATGCCTTCCCTACCCTGTCCCCCATGGTTGTCATGAAGAATGTGCTGGTCAAACAGGTGAGGAGGACTAATATTGCCTAAAGTCTTTGCAAGTAAAAGTTTCTGAGCTTCCTGTGTACAAAAGCACTCCCTCTCTGCCAAGGAGAGATTTTAGAAACAGACCACTAGAACCATACTTTTGTGTACTTTCTGTCCTGGGCAGCGGATGTTATCTTTCAACTACTGACAGTTTTAAAAAGGAATATAAGAATCATGATGTGTGTTCTCATTTTAGAGACAGACTGTTTTATTTCTGTATTCATCGCTTGTCCAAAGGGACCCTGAAATGCTTTAGTCATATATAAAGGAACCAAGCAGAAATGGCACCACTTCAGTGATGCATTCTAACATACGGCAGAATTTTAGGGTAGAAACAAAAGAATCTGTTTTTAATTTGAATTGCTGTGGGAATTTAGGAATGTAGAATGCATTTATTTGTTTCAGAAGTAGAGGCAATTTCCATGTTTCTTACATCATATTCTGAGCATTTTCTTAGTCGTCAGCCAGACCCATGTCATAGCGACAAAGATGCTCTTGGTTCAGGTATGGGAATACCAGCAGAATCCACACAGCTTTGTCGTGAAGTTCAGAAATATGTTTGGGGCTTTATTACATAACTGTGCATTATGTGATTATTGTTTAGGTATGAAAGAAAAGATTGACATGAAAATCTAAATTAATCTCTGGTGTTTGAAACTGAGAACTCAATCATATGAACTTGGTTAAGTTAGAAGAGAGAGATCTGAGGAATTGAAAAAGACTGAAGCCAAAGAAATGTAACCTTACCCTACTTTACTCTGAACATACACCACAGTTCTCATGTAGATCATTGACGAGGCTACTTGAAGCTAGTGAGATTTGAAATCTGGCTTTAGTAGCTGACCTTTCCATCTTAGGTAAAAGATTAGAACATGGCTTTAGCCCGACAGGAAACCTTAAGGTCTTAGCTACCAACCTCGTTATTTCTGAGGAACACAAACTGATTTTCAACAAGGCAGCCTGGTGAGTGCTGCAAGAGAATTTGAAGATTTTTTGCTTGGTCAATCACATCTCAGCTGGAAGCACAGCTCTCCTTATTGAAAGGAAAGGGGAGAATAAAGACAGGAAACGGAGCCCACATGAGATCGCCTGACTCCACCAGTGCTGCCCAGTGCTTTTCCTGGCCTGCCTTCCTCCTGGCTCTTGTTATCCCTTTCTCTCTGGCTTCCTTGTCACTTTCTTGTGTGTCTGTGTTTATATCCCGTCTTTGTTGTAGGCTAGGCTGGCAGCTCCAGCAGGCTGAGAACAGCCCACACATGGTTGAGGAGTGAGTAGGCTTTTCCAGCAGAGCTGCATTCTTCAGGACAAAGCCCCGTCAGCAAGGCTGCTGGGCTCGAGCAGGAGCTAGGAGGCCTGGGGACAGGCTGGCCCGACAGAGTACTCTGAGAGTTTTGTTTTGTTTTTTGAAACATGCTAGAATCCAGCACATTCTAAAATTAAAATAATAATACACTTTTAAACACCTCTGCATATTGCGTAGTGTCTTGATTATTGCTTCTTGGTTTTAGATATTTCTCTTTTGATAGTCCGATTCCATTTCTGCCACTAGACAGTGTGATCTTACACGCCACACAATTACTTAACCAACACGGATATTAGTTTCATCTTTAACGTAAAGGCTTTATGTGAAATGATTCTGAGATCCTGTCCAAGCCTGCAGTTTCGTTCCATATTCCCTCAGGTGATTTCAACATGACTAATATAATTTGTAAAATCTAATAATTAGAACAAATAAGCTAAGTATCTGTTCAGACAGCGGGCATAACAGCAGCATTAGGAAGAACAGTCCAGTAAAATCATCTTGTGGAAGAAGTGCATTAGGTATTTTCCTGACCCATTTGCCTTGTACGTCAGCCCTTAGGATAGCGGGAAGTTTTGCTTCTGACTGAGCTGGAGTAGGCTGATCTCTAATTCAAAAGACCCCTGATTTTGGATTTCCTTTGACAGGGAAATGTTTCTGGGCCTAGCATTGGTTGCTTTTCTACATCCTAGAGTATATTTGAATACCAAGAGGGTTCCAGATCACCCCAGCTTTGGCACACGAGATGAATTATAGTTGGCCTAGAGTTCCCAGCCTGGCATCCAAGAAGCTGAAATGTGTGCAAAATGCTGTTCGTGTACGTGTGTGGGAAGGTAGTCCAAAACGTTCTTCAGATAAATCAAATGGCCCCACGTGACAACCTGAAGGATGAGAACCTCTGTCAGGCTCACCCTCTGCCCAGCTTCATCTGCACCCAGGTCTTTGGGACTGGGTCGGAACTGAATTGGCTTTCAAATATTGGACACAAGTAGCCATGTCCTTCTCTATTAGATTTCATCTGAATCAATAATTATTAATAAAAATCATGTGTAACTGAGGAGTAATATAACAAAGGCAGTATAACAATGCTTCAGATGGGTTTTAGAGTCAGAGTATGGAATCCTAACTGCATCACTTAGCTTGGTGACTTACAGCAGGTTATTTCAATTTTCTAAGCCTTGGTTTCCTGTTTATGAAGGGAAATGGTAACTACCTTATGGGCTTATTATGGGGATTAAATGAGATAACTCATGAAACATCACACATAGTGCTAGTCGGCACCAATACATATATAGCTCTTATTATTTTCAATGGTTTTATGATTGTCGCATGTCACTGCCTTAAAAACAAGGGCCCTTAGATCCCTGACAATATGTAACTTTTTAATCAAAAGTCGTTCTCAGGTAAAAGACGTTCTGGGTGTAATTAAGATACACTTCGGTGTAAAGTCACATTTGTAGTCTTGAGATTAGCACATTTTAACTTATGCCAGGATATCCATGTTTTTATTGCCTCAGTTGTGACCTTAGCTATGTCCTTGTTTCACCTACCCATAATTTCTTTTTCCGCGTGATAGAACTTGAATAAAAATATATATTTCTTCCAGTTTCCCTTTAGTAAAAGTAAAAAAAAAAAAAAAAAAAACCAAAAACTTTATAGACACAAATGGATTTTCAAACCACCTCTTCAGTCAAGTTCTTGACAAGGGCTACTCTGTGTGCAAGGGAAGCGCTGTACTTAAAATGGTTATAAATGTCCGCGTATCTGCTTTGCCCCCTTGGCAGAGCTTCACTCTCTGTCCTTCCAGCAGTGACAAGTAGTGTGCTGCTCTCTTCCTTTGTTTTCAGGGCAGCAGCTCATCCCAGCTCCAGTCGTGGACTGTCCAGCCTTCCTTCGAAGTGATCTCCGCGCAGCCACAGCTCTTACTCCTTCATCCACCTGTACCATCTCCTGTCAGCCTGTGTCACGCTGGTGAGAAAAAGTCGGACTCCAGGAACTACTTGCCCATTCTAAATTCTTACACCAAAATAGCCCCACACCCAGGCAAAAGGGGCCTTTCCCTCAGCCCAGAAGAAAGAGGAGCAAGTGGAACGCAGAAGAAAATCTGTACCGAGAGACTTGGGCCAAGCTTGTCTTCCAGTGAGCCAACCAAGACTGGTGCGGTCCCGTCCGGCCCCTCCACTCCAGCACCACCCGGCGCCAAACTTGCCGAGGACTCAGCTCTGCAGGGCGTGCCCTCCCTGGTGGCAGGTGGAAGTCCACAGACTCTTCAGCCGGTATCCAGCAGTCACGTGGCTAAAGCCCCCAGTCTGACCTTCGCGTCCCCCGCCAGTCCTGTCTGCGCATCAGACAGCACTCTCCACGGGTTAGAGAGCAGCTCTCCCCTTTCTCCACTGCCAGCTAATTACAGCTCACCTTTGTGGGCTGCGGAGCACCTCTGCCGCAGCCCAGATATCCTTTCAGAGCAGCGGCAGAGCAGACACAGGCGCTTTCAGAATACCCTAGTAGTTCTTCACAAATCTGGTTTGCTGGAGATCACTTTGAAAACCAAGGAGTTGATCCGTCAGAACCAGGCAACTCAGGTGGAACTAGACCAGCTAAAGGAGCAAACCCAGCTGTTCATAGAGGCCACCAAGAGCAGGGCCCCCCAGGCTTGGGCCAAGCTGCAGGCATCTTTAACATCTGGGTCCAGTCATACTGGCAGTGACCTAGAAGCATTCTCTGATCACCCAGACATATAGCACAGAAGCATATTTTCCTGTTACTTCAATGGTTCTTTTAACTCTTTTGTGTTACCTACTCCTGTTTCCCAAAGCTCATGTAAGAGCTTTTCCTTCTAAACTTAACCGTGTAGCTGTTCACTTAGGAAGCGATGTGCCAATACCTGGCTGCTATCTTAACCTGTGGTCTGGGCACAGATTACATATGTCTCTGTTCCACTGAGGACCTCAGGTTCGGAGTGCTCTTGAGTCCCTTTTCCTTAGCCTGCAGGCACTTAGGTGGATCATGGGGCAAAGCAGGATAGATGATTGTGTGGGGCTCTTCTGGCTGTCACCTCTCACCGTCCCACTCATAACCGGGATCAAGGGTGCAATAACAGAGATGAGCATGCAGAGCCAGGGAGTAGGCAATCTAAGGATACCTTCATGGATCTTCCCTCGCCTGTCTTAGTCACATGGAAAAATAAGAGGAGGTGTGTTTGCATTCCACAAGGCATCATGCCAGTTGGGCAAAACCTAAAATGCTTTGGGCACAGGTTGTGCCTAGGTGCAAGCATTTAATCACTTAAAACTTTGTTTTCTTAAACTTGAGAGTCAAGGAGAAAGGGTAGTACCATTTGCCTCATACACTTTCATCACAAGGCAGATTCATCTTCACTTACACTAGTAGGCAAAATACTTCAGATTTTTAATGTATGGAATGGATTCAGAACCATCTGGAATTGTAGCTGATGAATTGTTCTTTTGACTTAGAGACTGAAGAAAATAGACATGGCCGGCATCTCATGGTCATGAGCTGGAAGATTCTGGTTACTTGGGCTTTTTTTCTCTGTTTTGAAACAGTGCAACCTGTTTTATGTCTAAAAATCTCAAGGATCGCTTCAGTGGTATAGTATAGTATAAGGTATAGTATAAGTTAACCCTCTGTTGCCATGTTGGGGTGTTTTTTTTTTCCTTTGTGTTTATAAAAGAGGAAAGAAGTAATTATTATGCTTGATAAACTTTGAATTCAATAAATTATCTTGAGGATATTATAACAGGTCCACACAAATTAGAAAAGCATTCTTCTTACCCATTTTCTTTTCCTATCCCAAGTTTTCATTTGTTCTGTGTCGTAGTGACGGGGAGCAATTATAGAACAGTCTTCTGTGTTTCTTTCATGTGTTACATATTGGCAGCAAAGCCTAAGGTGTAAGGTTATCAATAGTTACATGGAGTTCATCTTGAAATGGAGACTTTCCAGATGATACACATTCTTTTCAGCTTCATTGTATAGATAATTAGATTTCTAAGTAGTAAAGTTTCAAAACATTTTCTCATTTAAAAATTTCATCCTCTTGAAAAATCTTTGTTCTTTACAGAATTACCTATTAATAAGTTCTGTCCGAGAAGCTTCATATTTTCTGTAAAGAAAATGTTCTTGAAGTTTTTACCAAGACCAGAAGCTAATTTATTTAGGAGGTAGTTGTAACTCTAACATGGTTTAAAAATTATACAGCTTCAGATTGCCTATACTTTGTTCACAAACATGTGTGATTTAAATAAGACCGATTTAGAAATAAACAACTCACTAACATCTCTAGACTCCCCTGATCACCGCAAAATTATTACCTTGCCATTTGCTTTCTGAAGGAGTTTCAAAAACCAGAGCAAATGTGTCTTTAAGCAGACTCAGCTCCTTTTAATATTTTTCTCTTGGCCCACTCCTTCCCTCTCCACACACCCCCCGCCCCTCCCGCCCCCTGAATCTGTATGGTGCTATAGCAGCTCTACTCTGTGCACCATGCTAAGAAGCTTCCTTTTTGGCAGAATATGTTTGGCAGCAAAGCTACAGAGACAGGTGCATTCAGAACAGCCTGGGCACCAGTTATGAGTCTTACTGAGTGTCAAAAATCTGAAAACACTTGCTGAGAACCAAATTTATTCCATTGGAAAAACCCTCTGGAGCTATAAGCCTGCTGGACCCTTCTTCCTAGATTAAGTCTTGCATTTCCCTTCCTGTCATGGTAAAAGATGATGGAAGCCATTATCGATCCTCACTGCTGAGTGGCAGGGAGAAGCAGCACCACCCCCAGCTCTTCTCTGATCTTGTGACTTAGTGCTAAAGCCTCTCCAGGCTGTCAGCATGGGTGTTCTTTCCCTAGTGGAGCTGAAAGCAGACGAACCCAAGTAGAGAAGCTAGATCTTGGAAGGAGAGATCCATTGAGGCCAGCAGACATTTGGGGCCAGAAGCCAGATCAGCAAATGGAGGCACCTCAGCGTTGACCAGAAAAATCTCCGTCGGTTGCGCAAGGCTGTAAGTAGTGATGGTCTTAGTGATGCATGACGTGACTGGCTGCGAAGCACTGTGGCAGAGCTGCAGTTTTCTGAAAGTGAGAAGCCATTTTTAGCTCAGATCAACCCTCGAAAAAAGTTTTAGCAGATTATTGCAATGTTGGAACACATCTAGAAAAAGTTGCTGATTGCATTGGTTACGGGAATGGAGTTTAATGACATTTGTAATTTATTACACTCATTGCTTTTAATCGGTTATAGTATTATCTGACTTTTCTTCTCTCCTATGGTTTCTATGGCAGAGAAGTAACTCTTGTGCATATATTGAAGTGGTTTTCCAGCTATGAATTCTTTAGGGTAGAAATTTATTAAGCAAATGTGAATTCTTTTGAGAAAGTATGAAGTTTTGTAGAATCGACTGTGAAATGTCAGAGAAAAATAAAAGTCACTTACTTGAAAACTATTTGGCCTTTTTTGCTTTTATAACTGCTTAAAAATACTAAGTAGTGGGCACGACAGTGTGTGCCTTTAATCCCAGCTCCGCGCCGAGGGGGCAGGTGAGAGGATCGCTTGAGACCAGGAGCTTGAGACCAGGCTCAAAAAAAAAAAAAAATACTAAATGAAACCTAGAGTAAATATTTGAATTGATTTAAATTTCTAACATAGGTATTTATGTTTTTTGGAACTGTTGGCATTAGATACTGAACATGTGGAATCCATTGCTCAGACTTTCACTGATGTGGACTTAACAGAAAATGCAGGCCATCTTAAAGCAACTGAGTAGGCCAACGTTCCATGGTCTTGGAGGTTTATGCTGGGTAGGTTGGGAGGAGTGAGAAGAGAATACAGCCCAGTGATTTCTCCCATCTGATCTGACACTTTCACAAATGGAACTTTTAAATGACAGAACAACTGCAGTTGTATACTGCGATAAACTAAAGCCACGTGAAGTTCTTTCTACAGCAAATACACCTCCAAGCCTTTATCCATGCTTCCTGAAGCCTGTTTCTTGTCAAGGTTCACCTAGAGAATCTTGCCAGGGAGACATGTGGAGTCCTCCCTGCTTCCCAGACCAGTCCCTTGCTGGGATTTTTTGAGACACTGGAAAAATAAAAAGCTTATCCTCATTAAAAGGCCTGGAGTGTTGTTATAGTCTTATAATTTTTATAATACTATATAATTTTTTTTTTTTTGAGACAGAACCTTGCTCTCTTGCCCTGGCTAGAGTGCAGTGGTATCATCATAGCTCACTGCAACCTCAAACTCCTGGGCTCAAGCGATCCTCCTGCCTCAGTCTTTCGAGTAGTTGGGACTGCAGGCGTGCGCCATCACATCTGGCTAATTTTCTGTTTTTAATAGGGTCTCACTCTTGCTCAGGCTGGTCTCGAGCTCCTGAACTCAAGCAGTCCTTCCACCTCAGCCCCCTAGAGTGCTAGGATTACAGGCATGGGCCACTGCACCCGGCCATAATGCTGTGTAATTCTTATAGCATTATTTCTGTCCTACACAGTTGTCTAAGTGACTTTGAAAAATAGTGGCTGTAAGGCCACTAGAATCAAAGAAAGATGGGTGACAGTGGCTAGAGAAGGCTCCTCCTGAAATAAAGAGAACCATCCTTCCCTGAGAAGTGGGGTCCAGAGAGGCAAGGGAGTACAAAGCAGACCCTGGGAGGCTGAGGAGAGCCCAAGCACTTGAGTTTGCAGCTCCCCGCCCCGGGCATGATTCCTACACGCAGAAAAACTTGCCCCTCCAGGACTGCCTGTCTGCGAGTATGTCTGTTTAACGCACGTCTTTTATGGCATCACCACAGCTTGTAGCCTGGTGCAATGGGGTCTAAAGACCTGCAGTCACATGTCATGTCTATTACTCATTAACTCGGTGACTTTGGATAAGTCACTTCACCTCTCCAGATGTCACTTCTCTCACCTGAGTAACCAATAATTTGAACTAGTTATCTCGAAAGTCCTTCCCAGTGCTAATCTTCTGTAGGATCTATAGTTGTGCTATGGGTAAGCCATAAAATAAATAGATTAAATAAAAGAAAAGGCCAGGGGTGCTTAGAAAAGAGGTTCCGAGTGCTCCGGGAAAATGGTTTTATATTACAGTATTCTGTTGGATTGTTAACTTCTTTATACGTGACTCTGGGAGAAGCATTTTGCCTGTCTGCATTGGTTTGTGTTTCTTATGATTATATGGTTGCTGCTAACGTGGATTTACTGATTCCTGTGTAAAAAACTCTCAAAGAAATCTTATTGGCCCAAAAGGAGAATAGTTTGGGGTTAAATCACATCATCTCTTTCTTGGTCAGTCGTCTGCGGCATTTTCCTTTCATTTGAGATGAAGGACGTAAGTTTTTATTTTGGAGAGTATGCCAAGGAGCTTTTTATCTCCTTTCAGACTTCTCTTCCCCTCAACCAGGAATGATGTTTCTGCGTGTGTGATAGGAGCCTCTTGGGTTAATTTAACATTGTTTTCACTGTGAGTAATCAGGAGCGACATAGATGCAGTGGTAGCTTGTGACGTCTTTATTCTGGTCCCAGCCTCTGGGGTCACCTTTCATCCACACTGGAAGAGAGATCAGAGGTGGGAAGAGGTTTGCCTGGGTGACTCAGCACAGTTGGGATTGCTGAGAGAAAGAGGCAGCAGGAATCAAGGACAGGTCCCTGCTCTTGCAGCCGGTGTCTCTGCTATCTGAGTTTCCTTTAGCAAAGAAGAAGGGGAATAATCCTTGCTGTACACTTGACGTTATGGTGCGATGTCAAAAAAAAGTCTTGAATGTGTTAAAATTTCTCTACAGAGCAAGGCAGGCTCAGTGATCACAGACCCGGTGATGAGATTCAAGTGATGGCATTCAGCCCTTAGAGGTTGTCATTTGCTTAGGGTAATTAAGACTATCTTCTACCAAAATCTCATTTATAGCTAACGAGAAGAGAGCAAATGTCAACCCAGGACAGTTCCTTTCTGACTGGCTTTGGAAGAAGAGGTTCTGTGAGTCCATGTGTGACCACTTTGGCTTTTTCCTCTCAGACTCCCTCCTTCATTCTTGGAACACGTGGCTTTCCTATCTCTTTCTAAAGAATGGTTACGCAAGACAGAGAATTGCTTGAAAGAACAGTCTGTGTGGTTCCTGCCTCAAATGACTGCAGCTGGAGGAGAAGAGATGAGCAAGACAGCGAGAAAAGCCTGTGGAGTACAAAGTTAACCCAGGGAGTGGGTGGAAGCTGTTAGGAAACGAAGGAAGAATAAAAACCGAAAGTAGGATCCCGCGGCCAGCCCTCGTGAGGGCCCCAGTCAGGTTGAATGATTATCATGGTTCCGAGTGAGGCCTTCAGAGTGGCTTGGGCGCGTGAGAATGAAAACATCTGCCTTCAATTTTCCTAAAGACTCACTAGATCTCAAGAATCGCAGTGGCCTTGGAAGGGTGCTCATTGATTCTGGTAAAAATGTCTTCATAACAGAGGGAGCTAGGGCCTCCGTTCTCTGGGAACACTGAGCAAGCCTTTGCCTGCTGGGTGGGCAGATGGGAGTGTTTGGCCTGGAGCCTGCCCTTCATTTGAGGGTGAGGGCGGAAAACCAGAAGCCCTGAAAAATCAGGACCTGCTGCTACTTGTAGATGGTAAAGCATCACAATATCTCTACAGAGAGCTGGGTTGAAATCACCGTCTCCATGCCCCCCTTGGTACCAGTGACTGAATCGCTCAGTCAGGGGAGGAGAAGCAGCTCGAAGAAGTTACACACCAACAGAACACCACACCCTGAACAGGCCTTCATCGTCTTTAACAGATGCAGGAAAAGCTGGCTCCAGGGTCGTGGCGATGCTCCCGGTGAATGTTTAATTGTCTCCTTCATTCTCCAGCAAGGCTTCCGGGCCTCTCCTGCTTGTCACTGGGCTGCTCAGGAAATGTAAATGAGTGTTCACTTAAGCAAAACACACAGAGAAGGGCAGTGAACCGCCACAACAAACAGCAGGGTACCCACAGCGCGATGACACAGCAACACGCATGGTTTAGAGTGTGTCTTCAGTAATGGTCCCCCGGGCTCCAGCAGGCCGAGAGGGGCCAGGATAACTTGAGGTGAAAGCCTTTTTTTGAAGGATATCCAAGTCGATGCTTGTCTTGTCAAGGTATATTTAGAAGTATTGTGCCTTCCAGCCTGTGTTGATTTTATTCTTAAAGCATTTTGTAAGCGTCATTTGTGCTGTGAAGCTCCTAGCTAGTGAATTACTAACATTGCTGGTTGTATGTGAGGTTGGTCCACAGTGATGATATCACTTATGCTCAGCCCATGGCCAGGACTGGCCTCCTGGCCTGCCGACACAAGGGCATTGGAATTGGGGTGAACACACACTGAGAGGTAGATGTCTCTGCCATACTGATTTTTTGTTTTTATTTAATAATTCAAGGGAAAAAGGTTCTGGGACCCACAGGGTCAGAGGTGAGCAGGCACCAGACAGCACAGGTCAGCCCTGGGGTAAGTCCTATTTTGGGAACCTTTGAAATCCTCAAACATGTGGTCTTTATCACTCAATTTTTCACTCTTTCTTCAAAAAAAATTTGTATTCTCGAAACCTGATCATATCCCTTCCTCCTCAGAGTGTTAATCATTCCCTAAGCTTGCCTGACCAAAGCATTGTCACTGTTACTTCAGGGTAACAAGTACATTCAGTTGTCAACACATTTATGTCCCAGGTGCTGGCCGAGCGGTAGGGCATAAAATGGTGGCTGAAACAGACACGGTCCCTGCTGCTAGTCTGGTGGGCGGGTACAATGATCAACAGTTAGTCAATTGCCCCTTTGACAGTTTTGGTCTTACTGGATCTTATACATCCAAAGCTGGGTGTGGAAAGCTGGGCAAGGTGACACTTCCCACTCCACTTTTACTTTTGTTCCAAAGATCAATGCTTTGATAACCTTGGAGGTTGGCAGCCTTTGATTAGGGCAGGAGTCCTTAACGTGAAACTGTTGAAAACAAGCACAACATATTGATTAGATGGTAAGTCCACCCCAGCAACACCCAAGCACACGAGGTGGGCATTCTCAGAAGTGGATTATCCTGTTCAGGACTCACCTTCACACTCACTTCCCAGCTCACCCGCAGCAGCAGCTGCAGATGCTCTCCCTGGGCTTCCCCCAGCTACTGCCAGCAGAGCAGCACATGGCCCCTCACTGGCCTCACCCTTGTCCTGGCTCTGGCAGCACCAAACACTTGTTGAGGCCCAGGGCCTGAGAAAGATACATGTGGTCCCCGGGCTTGGAGCCTTGACATCTGGGCCAGGAGTCGCGACCCCCAGGAAAAGTAGTGCCTGGTGCCCAAGGCGAATGACAGACCAGAGCTCAGCCTTGGCACACGGTGGAGCTCAGATAAACAGAGGAAGGGGAACGGCGCTTTAACCAAGGAAAGAGCATAGTAGAGGCATCACCGTGGGCTGGAAATGTGGCTGCAGAGCTCGATCTGGCCTCTGTGTGATCCCAGCAATTACATAACCTCTGTGGGCCTTGTGTCCTCATCTGTTAGGTTACTTACTATCAGCTGTAAAAGATTGTGTGCGTTTAATGTAAAGTGTCTAGCACGTGGCCCCATGTAGGTGCTCAAATCAGTAATGATAAAATTGTTACTGCGGTGAATCATGCCACTGGAGGAATGCGGATTGGGCCTGCTGAGCTGGCCTCCATCTGAGGCCAGCCTCCCACTTTGTACTTACAGGCAGTGAGCAGCAAAGCAGCCCAGCCCCCTGCCTGCCTCTGGCACCCTGCTGCACCCACAACAGAGCCCCTCCTTAGTACACACCCTGCAGAATACCCGCCAAGCATGCTCGCCAGCTCTCCCCAGCCAGTCCCAGGCCTCGCCCCTTCAGAGCTGTACAGCCAGTGGGTGGGGAGCTGTAGAGGAACCGGGAGTACTGATTTTCAGCCCCACCCTAGCCACGATCCTTAATCTCACACCCGGCCCAGCCTCCGAGCTGGTGACTCAGCCCCTAGTCTCCTGTACAATCTGTCCTCCACACCTGTACCAGGTGAACTTCCTGAACCCCCCTGCGCTCACATTACTGCCCTCCCCAGGCACCTGCGCTGCAGCGGTTCTACCCTTGGCTACAGAGCACAATCCCGCAGGGAGCTCTGAAAATCCCAGGCCGATTCTCCAGTCGTGAGGGTTCGCACCTCCCAGGAGGAAACTTGGTGACGCTGGGGGCTGCCCGGTCCTCGCACTCCTAGAGGCCCATTCCACGGATCAGGCCGTTTCTCCGCATTTTAGTGATGCGCAGCCGAGTCTGGGGCGAGACCTCCATGGGCAGCACGCGGCAGAGACCCGGCGGTCCCTCCCGTCCCGGGCGCGGGCGCCCCCTTCCGGCGCGCTGGGGAGGCCACGGAGGGCGCAGCCCGAGCCCGGCCGTCCCCAACCCTGCGCTGCCCTCGTCCCGCCGCGGGCGGGGGCTACGGAAATGCTTCCCGGCGTGAGCGGGGGTCTGAGGAGTCGTTCGAGGGGTTTCGTGGTCCTCGGAGTGCACCGCTGTTACGTGTAATTCATTTTTCTTGCCCCAAAGCGTTGCTAATTAAGTCCGTTCTCAGGAGAACAGTAGCACGCCTCCCCCGGCCCGGCCCGGCCCGCAGTTTATTAATTACCCAGCACGTGCGAGGGAATTCGCCTCGCTGCCCCTGGGCTGGCCGCCTCCTTGGCTTCCCTCCTCCGGTCTCACCATTCCCTCCTAGACCAAGAGAGCAGTCCTTACGGTCTGCGCAAATGCAAGAACATTCCTTCCCCTGCAGCTGGTGACCCCTGCTGCCCGGAATCCATCAAAATCAGATGCGTGACTTTTCACCCGCCCTGTCTTTCCTGCTCTGAAATCATGTCTCCCTTCTCCCCACCGTCCGCAGCACAACGTGCTGGGCTGGTTTGCCGAACTGGGCCCCGTGGCTTGTGGAAGGTCACACGGCCCATGTAGGGCACACTCGGGACTAGAACTGAGCTCTTCCTGAAGCTTGGCCTTGCAGGGGTTGCAAACTCAGCAGCCTCCAGGGGCTACACGTTAGGGCCGGGTGGAGTCTCTGGCAAAGTACCCTGTGCTTGCCCCTTTGGGGAGTCATTAGAACAATGTGCCCCACTGAGGGCCAAGGATGTGCAATTCTTGCCAAGTCTGAGACGGAGTCCGGTGTTCAAGGAAGGTAGTGACCTGCCCAGGGCCACACTGAGACCAGAACCCCCGGCACTCTGGCTTCACAGTGTGGTGACCTTTCCAGGATGCCACTTACTGACTGGGGACTGGCGAGTGCCCTGCTCAGTTCTGGGCCCTCCCCACCCCGCCCCCCAACCAGTCCTAGTTCTTGCCCCTCTGTCCCACCCCTCCCTGCAGGGCCCCCTGCCCCACAGACTACTTCATGCCTTGGACACCGTTCCCGCATCCCCTCTATCTAAAACCACCCGTTCAGATGGCTTCTGGCCCACCTCTCAGCTAGCATCATGCAGGAATTCAAGGTGTTCAGTGGCAAATACCCCCAGAATTTGAGGGGCTTGGGAGACCAAAATGCTATTTTTAAGGAGATATTAATGGTGATTTCAGGCATCATAAGCAGCCAGAAGGGAGGCATTTGGGGACTGGGAGGCTGGGGAGGAACCCCCCACAGGAACACCTCCCTCAGGAAGGCCCCACAGTGCCAACCCGGCTCCACTCTGCTCTGCGTTCCAGGTCAGTGCCCCGCCTCCACCTGCAGAGCTTTGTGCCAGTGTGGCCCTTTCGTGGGGAGGGGGTGCCTTCACATGCGACCCCAGGGCACCAGCCAGCCCCAGGGCCCCTCTGGAGGCTTCTCTTTTCCCGTATGTCATAGAGGAGCTTTGGCAGATGTTTTTCTCCTCAGAGCCCACTTTCATTTTAGGGGCTTTGGTGCCTCTCCTGCCCTGGCCTCCGCACTGGGTGGCCATGGAGGTGTGCTGGGCTGTGCTTGGCCTCCGCCAGTGTCCGGTACCCTCCTGCAGGCACCCTCACGCTGCCCGGGAGGACAGCAGTCCAAAAGGAGCTCAGGCCTTTTTCCTGGCTGGGCATCAGACTCGAGCCCACAGACACTCTGCCTCTGGAAGGAGCTGCTCCACCCAGTGCGACCTGCCCACAGTCCTCAGTCTGGCAAGGACCCGGATACGCCTGTTCTCACCTGCTGACTGTTGGCTCTGTGAAGCCAGGGGCTGGGTCTAATTCCTGTCTCTGTATCCGCCAGTGCCTATTGCATAGTAGGTGCTCAATAAATGTGTCGAGTGAATGAATCAATGAATGAATGAGTGAAAGCTTGAGTCCTTGTTGATTTCCAGCAGGGACTTCATCGGGTGTCTACGATAGTCTGCAAGAGAGAGACAATCCAGTGTCTGGATTAGGACAGACCCAGGAGCAGGCAGCCTGGGTTTGAATCCTGGCTGTGCCACTTATGAGCTGTGAAGCTTTAGGCAAGTTACACCACCTCTCAGAGCCTTTGTTTCTTTACCTGGAACATAGGGGTTACAGTAAAGCCTACCCTGCAGGGTTGCTATGAGGAATGAATGGGTTAATGCAGGTGAAGCATGTGTATGACAAGGGCCTGGCATGTAGGGAAGGCTCAGTCTGTGCTGGTCATTATTACCAGTGTAGAATGACTGTGTCAACGATAATGTCAGTGCCCCACAGCACGCTAGGGACTGGGGGAAACCACCATCTCCATTCCTGCCCTCCGAGGATGTGTAATGCAGTTGGGAGACAAAGCCCGCAGGAGGGAGCGAGTCAGAGTGACAGAGCACTGCCGAGGGTGGGAGATGGGGAGAGAAATTTCCCCAGGGGGCTGGCCCAGTTGAGGAAGAGCCCAAAGGAAAAGTGCAGTGTGCAGAGGGATTGGGAGGGGCCTAGGCTAAAGGAGGTGGCGTGTTGGGGCCACCAGGTTACAGGGGTGGGGCTCCCTACCGGGGTACGGGGGCCACGAAGGGAACCGCCTTGCCAGACAGGACAGGGCATTGTACGTAACGAAAGATCTCCGCCTAGGTTTCAGGGTTCGAGCCTTTCCAACTCTACTCTAGCTCCTGGGAGCCATTTTGGTAGGAATGGTTTCCTCCCAGCCCCGTGCGCTGAGGCTGTGTGGGAAGGCAAGGGTGACAGGGATCTCCCAGAGGCCCCTCTTTGGGCCCACAGAGAGGTCCAGGCATCTCTGATGTTCCCAGTTGAGCTTTCCAGCAGCTTCAAGCTGATTTCCTGGGAAATGAATGTAACCCTTTGTCTTTGGTCTCCAATCTGGAGGGCCCCGTGGATCCTTTAGAAAAACTAGACATCACCGTGTCCTTGACTCACCCAAATGGGATGCTGTGAGCTGGGGTGAGTGAGGGCTTTGTAAGAAGTGGTCAGAGGAACGAGGCAGGGTCCTTGGGGAGCGCGGCCTAAGGGCAAATTCTCCAACCGTGGCTGCAGAATATGTATTCACACCCCATCACTCCTAAACGCGGACTTGCGATGCCCAGAAATCACCTGGCATCTCTGCCTCTGCACAGTCCCTCCTACCTCCCCTCCCCCTGCCCCTGCTTTTCTGCCTGGCCAGCTCCTGTTCATCCTGCAAGACCCAGATGTTGCCTCCTCTGGGAAGTCTTCCAGTCTACCCACGGTCAAGAGAATGCTCTCCTCCAGGCTTCCACAGCACCCTGTCCTCCCATCAGCACTCTCATGCTACCGAACCACAACAGCCTGAAATTTGTCCCCTTCCCAGTGAGCCCCCTGAGGTCAGGTGTTGGGTCTTATTCATCTTTGCTTTCCTTGTTCCTGGCGTCACGCCAGGCAAAGAGTCAACATCAGTGAATGTTTGAGGAATGGATGGAGCAGCTTGGCCGGTACCGTACACAGAGAGGAACGAGGGCAGGAGCAGAGCCAGCATCAGGAGCAGCCGGGATACCCCCACCCCCACCAGCAGGCCCACCCTGGCTGGGAGCAGGCGCAAGGTTCTGCCTCCCCTCCAAAGTGTCTCAGATAAGGCAGGAGCAATGCGTCCTCGTCCTTGTCCTCACTCCCGGGCATCCCTCCTTTCTCCCTGGCAGGAGGGGCTGCCTCCCAAGCATCCCTGAGAGCATGCCCACAGGCGGGGCAGGAGATGAGAGGGAATCTCACAAGCAATGAGGCCAG
>RJWJ010023532.1:0-25729 GCA_004363605.1 Indri indri | reverse complement strand
AATTTATCTACTTACATTTACTCCACTTCATGTCTAGAATGATAATATTTTTAATAGTCTTTGGAAAGTATTTTTTATATGAATGTATTTTCTATTTTCTTTCCTTCCTCAATTTCCCCCCCACCCCCTTCCTTTCTTCCTTCTTCCCTTGCTACCTCTATTCACTTTTTTCTTTTGCCATTTGGTTTTTGTACATGCAGTGTCTCCTTTTTGGGATTTTGTTTTCCCCTTTCTCCTGTTCCCACCTAGACAAACCTGGCTCAAACGCCAGGAATCAGGTTAGAGGTAAGTTTTTCTAAGAGGCCTCCTCTGTCCTCCGAGGCACATCTCTGCAGTATCCTGACCGTGCTCCCCTTGTGGCTTTTGTCCTCCAGGCCATCATGAATGTTCACTCCTGTCTCTGCTGCTGCTCTGCCAGCCCATTTACCTTCACCATCGCGTGCTCGGGGTCTTGTGTGGTGTCTGGAACATAGTGGGTGTGAAAACTATTAGTGTAGAATGAAAAATGTTCTTGAGAAAACCACCAGGTTTCCTCTGTTATTATAAATATTGCTGAGTAAACTAGAGGGATAGACTTCAAGATTTGTGTTCATTTGCCCCAGAAGAGAATTTTGAAGTTTTGCATGCTCTTATACATTTTAAAGGTGATATCAGAAAGTTCTAATCATACATTAAAATAGTTATAAGGAATGTAATTTGCAGTGTATGCGAATATTAACATTTTAAAACGAAACCATTCTACCATTCTTAAAATGGATAAATGAAGTATAAATATCATAGTGATTTGATGACCCACCACCATTTATTTAAAAGATACATGAATAAGCTCATTTTAAAAATAAATTTTGCCTTGTTAAATGTGTTGTTGATTACACTGTATTAGCTGCAAAGAAATAGAATAATCAATAAAAAACATTTGAACATAATAACGTATTATATATGTATATACTATATAAGTACACTGAATTCTGTATATTTATATATACACATGTAATAGTTTAGTTTACATGTATATAATGCATATATATTCTACTTATATATCCTGGACATATATATTGTATATATACTGTATATGTGCATATATACACAGATTTCAACTTTTTAGTGTTACATTTTTTATTATTAGAGTCTGGATAATAAAAATTATTCTATCATAACAATTACTTATTAACATAATCAAAGCAACATATATTCAAAAATTTAATAGTTATTAAATATAAACTATAATCTTGTCAAAATGCATTTTTAGTGTAAATGCACACATGTGCACATAGAGTACATATGTACCTTATTCTGTTTAAAGGTTTTTGCTGATTATTTCTTTTCAACTGATACAGAACAATCAAAAATTTTTTGAATTCTCTGAATTTTTTAATTTTTAAAAGTGAACACATATTGCATCTATTATGAAGAACCAGAAAATCATGGAGAGTTATTTTCAAAATTTAAAAATGGCACACCAATATTAGAAAAATAACTGGGTTATGTGGCGTTGTCTAGAAACAATTATTATTGACATTTTCTGATCAAAATCCTCAGGTTTCTGATGAGCTGCAGTGCAAAACCCGTCATATTAGAGCAGTCAAATGCAAATGTGGAATCGTGGTGGGGTTAGTCTAGGTTTGCAGAAGGTGGTTTTTATAAATGCTCTTCCAATTACGACGCATGGTTCTGAACCTGCACCTTTGCGAAGAGTGATGATTTACATGTGTCAATACTGCCCATTCTTTGCCTTTTAGATATTAGTGGGATAGTGAGTGAGCAATTGGCAATTTAGAGAACTCTTGATCAAAATTAGCCTATTAAACGGTTTTTTTAAAAATGGAGTTCTCTCAATATAATGGAACATAAAATTGACATGGTACAACAAAATTGGAAATAACCTTGGGCTTAAAATGAGGATAAGAACTATTTCAGTATCTCAGATAATGCATCTTCTGAGGGGTAGAAATGATGGAAAGATGCACAATGTCAGAGCAGAAAAAATGAGGGAAAAGAGTTGTTTCAAACAAGAAAGTATTAGAATCAGCAGGCGATGACACTCATGAAAATATATACAGAAAACTTAGAAATGGTAAAATTGCTAATCAGTCTTCGGTAAACTCAGCAGGCAATAAGTTCCAAAGGACTGCTAATGAATTATTAAACTGAAATGTGGCCCTGGATTAAGATAAAAAAGGAGCTGGAAAATGACATCTTCTAAACGATATGAAACAAATGGGACAATCAGCAACTTTGAAAATATTGCGTGAATGTTAATGGGCTGCTATCTGCTTCACATGTTTCTACATCAATTACGCATTTTAAAGTAAACTTAAAGAGGTTCCTAATTAAGCTCCTTGTGCAGCTGTCAGAGGACTTTTTTCTTTATTTAGTTCCAAGCTTAAAGCCTGTGATAAAACATCCATGATTGCAAATACCAAGCGAAAGAGCAAATGAATTAAAGATGTGCCCAAGATTCCAAACACAATTCAGGTAGCTTCTGAGTAGAGTTGTCTGTAATATCTCAAACTGCTCAGTTTGGAAGTTTTCATTATCTCCTTCTCCTCCTTTCACTTCCACATAGACGTGTCTCTGCAGATATGTGAGTCAATTGCAAATAAGTCTAAAGTGTGAAATTATGAAGCCACCAGGAAGGCTTATTACCTCCCGGGAAGGAGAGGACGGGCAGCACCTAGAACACGGTGGTCGTGAGGGGCTATCCATCAACTCGCAATGTCCGTGCTCATTTAGGGAGACAGCAGTCTTGAGAGCCTGACTTTAAAGAAAGGAAAAAGTTGTTTCTCAGTTACAATATCTCCCTTAACACTTCAAGAGCCACAGTTCTGGAATCAGACTGCAGAGCTTTTACTTCTCACTCTGGGAATGAGACAGTGACGAGCAGGAAATCAAATAGCCCTCTGAGAGAGGGTGAGTGGGAGGAGGACAGAAGAACGGGGTCAGAGGAATTTGCTGCAACCGGGGTGGGTGGAAGGTGTGTTTCGGGAACACCCAGCTAAGCTTTGGCCAGTGGAGACCCCTGATATGTGGGAGGAGAATCCGAGAACACCTGGGAGGGGGCTCTGCTTGCTCATCCAAGTTGGATGATGCGTCTCCAGCCGGAAGAGCAGCATCAGAAGGTAAAGGGGGTGTTATCGATAAACGAATGGTGCTGATTTCCCATGAACCGAGGAGAGGGTGAAGGAAATCCAGGAAGCCTTCCAGAGTGCAGACACGGTCAGAGTCCTGGTGGACTGCAGAGGCCTGGGGCCAGGACCAGGAGGACGCAAAGCCGGGATGGCAGCGTCCACACTCAGCTCGTCGTGGTGGCAGACAGACACCTCCAGCCAGGGAGACGGCCAGTGTGGACTCCGCACACAGAGGCTGATGTCTAAGGAGCAGTGTGGTGAGAAACCTTAGCCAGGGGACAGCGAGACCCAGAGGACAGCACATAGGACAGAGGGTCTTTGCACCACGACTCTAAAGAAAATTGTTTGCTTTGGGGGAATAAGATGCTCTCTCGTGAAAATGAGGAGGGCGTGAAGGAGGAGCCACGGAGGACTGAGCATCTGCCCTAAAGAGAACGAGTTACTCTGAAGAAGACTCAGACTCATTTTTAACTGGCAAGATCCAGGGCCTCCCTGTGTCACCCTGTCACAACCTCCACTACCTGGCACGGTGAGCGTAAAGAAGTGTGTTTTAATGTAGAACAACCAAGAATGAAAACTCTTTCTCTCTCCTGCAGAAGTCCAGAGGCATGTGAGCAGGGCTGTTCCACAGTCACGGTGCTCCTAGCTCTATTGTCCCGCCTTTCTAGAATGTCACAGTCTTCCTTATGGTCCAAGACAACGGCATTTGTATTTCAAAAAGAAGGTTGGAAAAAGGAAAGAGAAGAACATAAAGGACATGCACCAGATTTCCTTTACAGAAGGCTCTTACTAGCTGCCAAAAGCTAATCCCGAACTCTAACCCCAACCCCAACCCCAACCCCAACCCTCACCCTCATGTTCCAGGCGCCAGGAACTAGCCTCATGGCCACATCCAGCTTCCAGGGATGCTGGGCTATGTCGACTTCATTTCGGGTTGCCACGAGCAGCTAAAAATTCTGCAATTTCAGAAAACAGGAGAGATGTTGGGAGAAAGGCACCCTGCCATGGGATCCTGGGTGTGAGACGCTACACAGAGGGTGGGGATGACAGATGTGCAGCCCAGTGACACGTCATCAGTACTTTAGAGCTCTCCATACAACTGTCTGCAGCCGAGTGCGAGTGCTAGCTTAGACACAGTATTTTCGTGTTTTCTTTGTTACTATAGAAATTTCAAAAAAAGGATTAGGAGAGGTATGTCCAGTTCTGCTGACCAAATACCCCTCAAAATCTATCTTTGAGGTTTTGGTTCCTTAAGAATTACACAGAGGAAAGAGGCTATTTAGTGTCACAACCGGCATCTTTGACTTATTTTGGGACTTTGGTTGGTCTTTAACGAGACCCTTCAGGCTTTCTATCATTCCCCTCGGCCTTAAAGCAAACAATCCAACAATCTTTTCTCAATTCATTCCCCACTAAACCGTGGACTAATTTTCCTTCTCTTCTCACCTGAAGTTCTCACAGGGGTGGTCTTTGTGTTCGTGCCCTACAAACTGTCTTCCTCTTTTTGCTCTGGAGACACTAGTTCTTTTTTAAAAAACAACTTTATTGAGGTATAACTTCATAACTTTTAAATAACTTTAATGAGTTATAATGTCTTATAACTTCACTGGCGACAAAGAAAACCCATTTCCAGTGTGTGAGTCAGTGATATGTTTACTAAACTGACCAAGTTGTGCAGCCATCGCCATAAATCAGTTTTAGACTGTTTCTGTCACCCCAATAATGTCCTTCGTGCCTGAGCACTGTTATCCACCCTTGCCTCTCCCCCCGCACCAGGCAACCATTGATTCGCTTTTCGCCCCTGTAGAGTTGCCTTTGCTGGAGGTTTCGTATAAACTGAGCCATGTGATACATGGTCTCTGCGTCTACCTTCTCTTACTGAGCATGACGGTTTCTGGGTTTCATCTACTACTTCATTCCTATTGATTATGGAATAATAATCCCTTGTATGGATGTACATTTGTCTATCCATTCATTAGTTGATGGGCATTTAGTTTGCTTCCGATTTCTGGCTATGATGAATGATGCCACGAAGAACATTTGTGTGCAGGTCTTTTTGTGGACACATGTTTTCAATTCTCTTGAGTAAATGCCGCAGAGGAGAATTCCTGGGTCATGTGATAAATGTATGTGTAACATTTCAAAGAGCTTCTAAACTGTTTTCCATAGAGACTGCGTTCATTCGCTTGGGTTGCATTAACAAAATACTGCAGACTGGAGCTTAAAGAACAGGAATTTATTTTCTCACAGTTCTGGAGGCCGGAAGCGCAAGATGAAAATGCTGGCGCGTTTGGTTTCTTCCAAGGCAGATCCCACCCCCCCAAGTCCTCACAGGGCCATTTCTCTGTGTGCCTGTGCCCTGGGTGTCTCAGTATGTCCAAGCTTCCACTTCTTACAGGGACACCTGTCACACTGCATCAGGGCCACCCTCAGAGCCTCGTTTTAACTTGGGCAACTCTTCAGAGGCCCCGTTTCCAAACACGGTCACCTTCTATAGTGCTGGGGTTAGGGCTCCAACAGCTCAGTTTTGAGAGGGACACAGTTCAGTCATTGCAGTGGTGGCATCACCCTTACTCTTACTGGCAACGTCTTTCAAGCACATTGTTCCGTATTCTTGGCCACATTTGTTCTTGCCTATCTTTTTCATTCTACCCCTTCCAGTGAGTGTGATTTGCTGCCTCGTGGTTTTAGGTTGCATTTCCCTAATGACTAATGACGTTGAGAGTCTTTTCATTGGCTTATTAGCTGTTAGTTTATCTTTTTTGGTAAAATGTCTATTCAAATCCTTTACCCATTTTTAAATTGATGTTTGGCCAGCAAAACTAGATATCTTCTCTTCTAATCTCTCTTTGAAATGCCTATAATGACAAAGAAAAAACACCTTGAAAGGGAAAGAAAAGACATGACTAAAATATACAAAGAACTCTCATACTTTGAAGATATAAAAAATCATGTTCAAAGGGTTTCCAAATACAGATGCTCCTGGACTTACAATGTGGTTACCTCCCAATAAACCCATTGTAAGTTGAAAATATCGTAAGTCAAAAATGCTTTTAATACACCTGACCCACCAGCCATCATGGCTTAGCGTAGCCTCCCTTAAATGTGCTCAGAGCACTTACATTTGCTACAGTTGGGCAAAATCATCTAACACAAAGCCCACTTTATAGGAAAGTGTTGAATATCTCTGTAATGCATTGAATACTTACTGAAAGTGAAAAGCAGAATGGTTATATGGGTATTCACAGAAAGTTTCTATTCAATGTGTATCATTTTTGCACCCTTATAGAGTTGAGAAATCATTAAGTCAAACCATCATAATCAGAGACTGCCTGCACAGTTATAATAACTAAATTAATCAGCATTTCCTCATATTGTCAAGCATTTGGTGCATGAGCCACTAAATGGGGCTGAGTCCCAGTGATATGCTGAAACTATCTCTCGGCATAGACGTATTTTGCTGGACAATAACATGCTACTTTTTCCCTATTTTTCTTCACCATTCATCTGTGATGCTTCCCAGTCATCTGACACTGAAAACAGCTGACTTCCTACCAGAACCTCTAGGCAGACTCTAACAACGGGATGCCTCTGTGCCTGATGTTAGCTTGTAGGTATTTCTTCAGTTTGCACAGTGTTGGACCATGCCTTGTTTTTAAAATGCTAACTATTAATTAATTGGTTGCTAAAATCGAGAATTTTAATTAAGAGAATACACATAAATATATGGATTTCTAACTTTTTTTTTTAAAAAAAAAACATTGACCTGCATGGCCAATGTATTAATTGGCTGAATGTGAGTAGTTTTCAGTGCTGCCTACCTGTCTCTTTTGGTCCCTGGCACTGAGGCTGAATGTCACTGCCGTTTACTGCTATGCCAGTCCCATTGTTTTATTTATAATGCACTTAAGATAAAAGTGAATCTTTACATCCATTTGCGATCTACAGGGCATCTAACTTTGCCACCAACAGTCTAGACATCCTAAAATTAGAGCAAAGTCAATCGTGTCCCTTGGTTTACTGAATAATCTTTCAAATAATTCCTTGAATACTACCGTGTCCAAGAAGGCACACTGTTGTAAGGTTCATGATGATAGGGTAGTTGTTCTTTTTTCTGTGTCTACTGTTGTATCCTCAGCACCTAACATAATGCCCAGCATGTAGTAAACATTTAAACACTGCCTGTATAATTATTGACAAATTAGCATAGGATGTCATTATCTACTAGGGTCTCTATTTCCAACCTATCATCAAGTACAATCAACTTTAGCTCTTAAATATTTCTCAGTCCAACCACTTGTTTTTGTCTTTGCCTCCACCTTAATCCAAATTACCTCTTGTCTCAAAAGGGCTATGAAATAGCCTCTGAATCGGTCGTTTTGCTTCCAGACAGGCCCTTCCCCCTCCTGTTCTTCGCGGAGCACCCAGGTTGTGCAGGGTGCCCGTCCCTGCCCCACCGCTGCCCTGCCTCCCGCTGCTCTGTGGGGCAGGTCCCAAAAGAGTTGGTATGATGCATAGTACATAATCTAGAGCATTATTTGATGGATGAAAAAAAAAAAAAAAGAGACCCGTTCATTCTTGATGGACAAACCCTCTTAGAATGTCAATTCTGTCAACATTCAAATTTCTCATTTGATGCTGACATCTTCACCTGTGTGGACCCACCAGTCTTGTAGATAAGACAAAAACTTACTGGGGACTCATTTCTGGGCATAGGCCCAGACTGGCTGAGCAAGATTGCATCAGTCCTCCGAGGGGCCTGTTGTTTCTACCCTGAAACCTCAGAGACTATGCTGACATCATCAAGCCTCTACTTCTTGGTGGTGTCCGTGGGCTCACCTCATCTTGCTGTCAGAGTGTTAAGTTTGGGGGGTGGTGGACTCAGAGAGGAAGGAAGGAGGCCCATCAGCCAGCGGAGATACAAACCACTTAAATCTGCCTCGAGCCCAGGAGAGAAGACTGGGAGTGAGGATAGTGGGACCGTGCAGGGGTTTGGGGACAAATATTAAAGGGTGATAGTGAATTCCTTAGCCCACAAGTCTCTTTCTCTCTCTCTCTCAAACAGCAATGGCAGGGGCAGGAGATGAGAAATCAGGATATTTGAATCAAAATCTATTGAAAAAGGATCTTTCTATGGAGCATTAGTAAACATATTGCTATCTGAAAGGGATTGCAGTTACAATTAATACTCTTTACTGGCTTGTATCTGGGCGAACCCCAGGGGGGTCTGAAGAACATGGATCTACTGCATTGCATGAATATTCATTATCGTTAAAACAGCTATCACAAGGGTACTCAGAGTAATCTGTGCTCTATTAAAAAGTCAAATGTAAAGTTTGCTGTCAAAATAAGAGATACTAAGAACCTGGTTTTTTTGTGGTCTGGGTGTATATTTGGGTCTCACTGTATCATGTTCCCCGTGCCCCGTTCTCCTTGGTTACTTCCTGCCTGTTCCCCTCCTACCACTTTGTGTTGGCAATGTAAACTCAAACAGGTGTAAGGTTAATAATTTTTATGTATGAGCCACTGCAGTTTTTGTTTGTATCCATTATTTTGGCCTAGATGTATTTTGAATGATTTGGGGACACAAGATTCAATTTATCTGTTGTTGGGAAACACGAACCTATTACCCAGTCCCACGCTAGCTGTGTGCAACTGTGCTAACTTTTGCTCTATTCTCATTTTAGAGTAAATTACTTTCCGGGCTATGATAATAATTTAACTCTCCCCTTAATCACTATGTAAAGTCATGAGAGAATTGTGCTAACACACTTTTCTTCTACATAGAAAATAGCATTTTTTGAGACTATTTTATTGTGGAGAAAAACTAGGTACATTTTACATGCAGGTTCACAACCAGTGAATTAAATATGAAGATAAATGGAAGGAACAGGACTATAAACGCAGGGGATTCTTGATTTGAATGTGCCTGAATAATACTTCCTGGGGAAATATTTATGGGTATCTAGATGTATACCTTAAAAATATGATCTTGCTCTTGTGTTTTCACACTGCACTAAAAGCTCCCAGTCTGCTCTGTCATTTGCTTATTGAGTCACCTTAAGTCAAGATGAAACATAATGCGCAGTGTGTCCACTAACTCACCAGGAGCTACCTGGAGAGTAGACACCTTCAGACATGCACTGTGTGTTAAGTTTTCCCCAGACAGCCTCTCCCTGAGGGCTGTTTGATCAGAAGCTATAGAAGTGTCCCAGTGACTTAGAGTTTCCATCTAAATACTCTGGAGAAACACTGTCCAAGAGGACTTTCTGCAGTGACAGAAATGTTCTATATCTGCACTGTCCGATATGATAACCAGCACTTGAAATGTGGCTGGTCCGAGGAAGTAAATTTGTAATTTTATTTAATTTTCATTGAATGTTAATTGAATTGGATTTACACAGCCACACCGAGCTAGTGGCTACCACACTGGACAGAGCAGCTCTAGAGGCCATCCTGCTCCGCCCTTTCTAAGATGCTGTTGGCCTCGGTCATCACCAGAAGTTTCTGCCTTCTGGTCCTCCCGTCAGAACCCAGACACCCAGCCCCACGAGGCTCTTGATGTTCCTAATCTGCTCTCCACTCCGTCCCTTACACCCTCTGGATTTGAAGTTTCATAACGTCAGTAAACTGCCCTAGAACCTCAACTTCTAAAATTCTTGACCGAGGTGAGATTTGATTATTCCACTTAGGATGTCATCTCTGCAACCACCATCTCAAGTGAAGGGTGTTTTTTACCCTATATTTTATGTACCACAGGACCTACGTTTTTAGGTGATTATCTCCTTAGATTTCTAATGCTGACTCCAAATCATTTTTGCACTTTCTTTCTTTAAAAAACCACAACTACATTTGATCTCATGCAGTCGGCTAATATCACCTGCAACTAACTTGTCAGTCACTCTCCCCTCCCACCTACACTCATTGGAGACGTTCACACTGACTTCTTTTTCTACCAGTATGGCTTGTCATTCTTGGTAATTTTGAAATCCATGTGGATAATTCATTTAACACTTTGGCCGCTTGTAATCTTGACCCATTATCCATAGTAATCTTTCTTGTACCTCAAAAACTGCCTCTTAGACTTATGTCCTATAAATATAGCACATTCTAAGAATCCCATATTTGAGCATCCTATTCTCTCCCACATCTTATACTTCCCAACTATTTTTTAAAGTATTCTCACTTCAACAACTGTTTGAGCAGTTGAAGCCTCTCATTCCATTGATGCTTCCACCTTTGTCCCCTTCAACACTTCAGTTACACCTCCCCTTTCCTTCCCGTTCAGGTTAGCTACCGTGTCTACTGTGTATACCTGCCCTTAAGAAACACTTTTCAAACTTTATTTTCTTTCCTTCTGTCAACATTTCTGGCAAAACCAAAATCCCGGATAAACCTAATTATTAACAACGATGCTTCCTGCCTAAGCAGTTGAGTGTTGCTGGAGAAAACTGAGCCACCAAGGTGACTTTTCTCACCTTTAATGACCTCAGATCTTGAACGGGTGCATGACACTGCCTGGCAGTCCTGCTGCAGCTCCGTAGCTAATTGTTAGCACACGCCTTCACTGTCAGCTGATAATCTTTCCTCATTCTTCACTGCGGGAACAGAAGCAATCATGAACGGGTTCCTCCCTGCATTCCCACTGGTTCTAGCGTACTTGCATGTGTGCAGGTATTTTGATTTTTTAAAAAAAATATCCTATAAAGGGGTGACCCCTTGATTATGCCTCGTATTCCCTTCAGACTGGTCAACTCTTCTGATCCTGAAAAATTTCCCTCTCTTTCTTGCATCAACTTCTGACCCTCTACTGGGTCAATTTTATTAGTGTCCAAACGCATATTCCAACCACTCATCTTAGAAAATGATTCCCAATCCCATCCTTCTCAGCTATTTCCCATTTCTCTGCTCTTCTCTACAAAGCCACTCATCACTTTGTATTTAGGAGATTACTCTCTTCTCCTTCTCCCTTCTCTGTTTATAACAACGTCCAACTGAGATTTGGTCTCTATTACGTTATCGAAATTCCTTTTTGTCAAGGCCACTACCAACAACATCTTGGCATATCTCGGTTCTTAACTTAGATTTTTGAGAGCGTTATATCCATTTGTCCACTTTATGCTTTGCAAAATGTTTTGTTTATCTGGACGTCCGTAATGCTACACCTTCCTGTGTCATCCTCTCCTCTCTGCCCTGCCTAAGCTTCCCTTGTCTGCCCTGTCCTTTCCCACACGACACATCTCGAAGGACTGCAGGGTTGGCCGTCCTTGAGTGATCTCATCTAGCCTCTTGCCTTTAAATGTAGCCGTGGGGAGACATAAAGCTGTAGGTTTGAAAACTATCAGGAACTATTAATATATTTTATAATTTCTTCAAAAATTATTTCATTAACTTTGTGAAGATGGGAAATAGTAATCATAGAGTAATTTTATCCCTTCATAAGTTATTCTGGTTTTCTGAAGCATTTTGAAAAATAAAGAATAGAAAGAAAAAGGAAAATGAAAGGAATGGTGTTATTTACCAAGTAAGCACATATTCCACGAATCAATCTAGTTTTCTTATAAAAACGTTGTTTCATATCTCCTGAAAATTGTTTCAGAGCTAGAAGTTAAAGGTTATGTTGCAGATATAACGGTTTTAGAAAATTTAGATAGAAAGAATAACTTACTTCCTTACTTTAAATAGAAGGAATTAGTGAGTGTTGCCATTTGGGATAAAGTTAAGTTTAGTCTTCTTGAAGTCTTGCTAATTTAATTTGATTATTTGTTATCAAGAGTCTTTGCTTAATTTTAGTTTTATTATTAGCTCAAAGTGCTTTTTAAGTCCTGTATGAGAAATCTTGGCCTACTCCAAGATTGCAAGGGTTTCTTTCATGTATTTTTCTGACAATTTTAGTTTTTACAATTAGGACTGTGATTCAAGTTAAATTTTATACAGGTGTTAGGTAAGGTTCAAGTTTTTCTTTCACTTGCATATCAGTTTATCAAGCCCAATTCGTTGAAAAGATTTTGTTTCCTCTTTGTATTACCTGGCACCTTTGTTATAATAAACTTCAGTTGACTGTATGTATGTTGGCCTATGGGTGGACTCTATTTTTCTTCCAAATTTTCTATTTCAAATAAAGGAAGAATTTTTGTGTTAATAATGACTTTTTCATTTAGTTTTTATGTTATCAAAATTTTTACGTGTGCTATTTTAATAGTCTAATAATTTTACAAGACTTATAGTGTAAAATTACATCACTCTGCATAAAACCACTCCAATCTTCTCTTCAGAAGCAATAACTTTACACTATTTTTATAGCGTATTGCTTTGATACTTTCCTCCACATATCATTGTTACATTTTACTTCCTTACTGTTTTCTTAGTTCTAGGCATTAAGTTATTTTCTTTCTTGGTTGACTTTCTCTTTATGTTGAAACATATCTTCCAATAGTTTACCAAAGAAGTAGAAATTAAATTATAAAAATTAAAAAAAATTAAGTCAATATAGAATTTAAATATGCAACAGTAAGCTTGAAAGATAAAGTTGAGGAAATCTTCAATAAATCCAAATAGCATAGCGATATAAAATTACAAAGAAGTATAAGATAATAGAGAAATTCTAATACATGAAAAATAAGGTTCCCTGCAGAGAAGAGAAAACAGAGGAAAGTAAGCCATCAAATAAATAGTTCTAGAAAAATCTCCAGAAATGAATGACATGAGTTTCCAGGTTTAAAGGACTCACCAAAAGTCTAAGACATCAGCTAAAAATATATCCATACCAGGGCACTTAATGACAGCATTTTAGAAAACTAGAAAAGATATGATTCTTCAAGTTTCCAAGAAAATACAAGTTTTTGCATAAATGACTGAGAATCACGATCACATCCAGTTTCTGATTTAGGGGAAGGGTGGGAAACCGGCTCATTTCATATTGTCTATGGCTACTTTTTTGCTAAAATAAAAGAGCTGTGCACTTTTGACTGAGAACATACAGCCGCAAAGCCTAAAATGTGTGCTGTCTGGATCTCTACTGAAAAAGTTTGCCAACACCTGCTCTGGAAATATATTGGTGTTAGAAACAGTAGATTCATTACTTCAAAACCCTGAAGGAAAAGTATTTCCAACTTAGAATTATAGACTCAAATAATCCATGATATTTGAGAGTGAAATAAAGACTTATTTGGATATATAATCTCTAAGAAATTTACTTCTAAACATACATAATTAAATTCTTTTTCCCTTTGTTGCTTTTTTGAACTCCCTCCTTTCCAGTCAATGTATATACATTTTAAAATTTTCTTAATAGTCAAATAATGAATAAACTTAAAATTTTGGTATTTTAGTATTCCATTTAAAACTACATATTGGCTTTTGGCTATCTCTCTCTATATAAATAATTCTTGTTTTTACTTATAAATAATTCTTGTTTTTACTTATATATGACAAATTAAATGTTTAATTTATAATTTTAAAATAAATATTTTAATGTTAATTTTTAAATTTTAAAATTTAAACACAATAAAATTTGAGTATATGAAATAATGACCACGATAAATTATTTTTCCACTTATTATTATTAGACCTTAAAAGAAACCATAATTTTACAACCAAATAAGACATATAAATAATAAATAAAACACAAACATGAATTGTATATGTGCAATTATGTATTCATACATATTTTTATCTAAAAATTTATAATAAGTTTTATGGTCTTTACATTTACATAACTCTCCTACTTGGTATGATTTTAATGAAAATCCTTAAATTTCCTGAGAATTTAATTAGGGAACATATAGTATGTGTAGATAGTACATTATATGATTGTTAAATAGCAAAATTAAGGACATAAACAAGTTTGGGGGTTCATATAATTTTTTTTAACCTCTTATATATTACTAACCAGAACTACAGATAAAATTTTCATATACTATATATTAGTATCTGGCTTAAAATATTTTTTAGTTCAAAGTATTCATAAGTCAATAAAAGTGCCATAGATATAATCTGAGATTTTAAAGTAACTACTTTTTATAACCTCCTAATTATTTAAATTATTACTTTAGTTGAAAACACATTTAGTATCATTTAGTAATAATTACTTTAACATTAAAATAAATATAAGAAATTTATAAAACTTTCTTCCATTTAATCTTGTTTATAAATATCCAAATTCTTACAAAAATTATAATGCCATGCTTTTACTGTAATCTTTTTTTGTAACAATTCCCATCAGAGATTTAGAACCAAAAGCCTGAGGGATTTGACCATGGTGAGATCCATCCTGTCAATTCTCTGTTGAAACCTTAATCACAGCAAGAGTTTGTGGGGAGCATAAACAAAATTCTGCATATGTCTACTTTTAGAAGTTGTCAGAAGGTCTTTAATTTCTTTACAATATTACTTAGTCTTTGCAAAAGTGGGCTAGATAATGGAAAACAGCAACACAAAAAAGCTCTCTTGTGGCTTCTCTGATATTTTGGGGAACAAAGAATGTAAAGGGGAAAATACATACTGTCATTCCCACTTACAGTAAAAAATATGGTCACATATTTTATTAACTAACACTATTTCCTAAAAAAGGAACTGTTCTCATACCAAGAAATTCTGTTAATAATGGAGGTTAGAGGTTGCACTGAAGATAGAGCTGTCACAGTAAAAGTTGACACAAACGTCCCTGGAAAGATATCACAAGTGATAAAACTCTGCTTCATGAAATACAGAGGAAGCTATGGTTAAATTTAATCTTATTAGGACCTCGCTTCAACCTGACAAATCAGCAAGTCAAGTTCTTATTTTGTGTCAGTGCCGTTATCAAGGAAATCGAGTTTTTTCCAGCATACAATTTGTACAAGTAAAGTATCTTTTGGTCTAGGGACACTATTTCCTATTTGAACTATAGTTTTTGTCTTTGTTGGAAAAATGGAGACCTATATAGACATGCAAATACATGTGTTTATATATATTTTACTCTTTAAAATAATATTATGAAATAGTTCACATGCAAAAAAAGTCAGAACAGCATTGATGGGGTTCAGGACACACCAGCCCAAAGTATGGCACCTTGGCATTTGAGAAAACAGCAGAATCAGGAAGGTCACTCTCACCTTCCCCTGAAGTAGGTCATAAAGCCTAGGAAGGTCACTCTCCCCTGAAGCAGGTCAGAAGATCTTCAGTCAGAAGGGGCCCTCCCTATACCTGGAGGAAAGGAGCCAGAGACAGGGATACAGGAAGACACGGAGCAACGTGCCTGGCTGAGTTTTCCCAGGTGTGTTGCCGCTAGGTCACACCCTTTCGTTCTCCAATCATGTAGTATTTCTCCACGCCGCTCTCTTCATCAAATCTAAGCACAAAAATACTTGTTTGCCTGTTACTTTGGGTCTTCGTTTTCTTGCATCATGTAAAACTTATACTAGAAAATTGTATGATGCTTTCCCCCGTTAATCTACCTTTTGTTATCAGGGGCTCAGCCATGAACATAGAGATTTATTTAGAGGCAAACCATTTCCTCCCTCCCAGCATACTAATAGAACAAAGAACCCACGTGCCCTCCACCCAGCTGAAGATCTAAAATAGTATCAGAATTTAAAGAAAGTTTTATAATCTTCTCTGATTTCATCTATCTCCCTCCTCCACAGAAATAACTATTATTTTATATTCATCATTCCCAAGAATATCTTTATACTGTTTTCATAGATGGATGTCTGAAGAGCTCCAATTAAAACTTGGTATTTGGAGTCTTTTTCTTTGTTGTGTGTATTTCTTGTATGTTTTCTGGTATTTTTTTCTGCTTGAGAGTTTGATCATGCTTTTTATTTAAAATATTTGATAAAGAAATATGTATCTTCATGCCATAACTCTAATATCCTGCAGTTTTATTCTATCTTTTGCTAGAATTAATTCCTTTTGATGCTTAAATTCCATTGACCTGCCCTTCCTATTCGGAGCAGTTATTTCATATTTGGGCAATTATTTTCTTATAAAAATTTTTTTTATGGAATGTCTAGCTTACTCATACTTTCACAAAAATATTTTTGATCTTAGCTAGGTGGCGTTTACATTTGACATCTCGCTTATTTGGTGTCCTTTGTGCCCCACACTGCCTGGCTTTCAAGTTCTTTACCCCCATCCCAAGGTGGACAGGACGTTCTCTCTGGCTGTTCTCAGTCAGGTACACAGTTCCCATTTCCTCGCTCTTGGTTTAACGCTTCCAGATCCTCAAATAATTTGCCAAGCAAAGATGTATCTGTATCTGGTACTGTGAATTTCCTTCCTTCCTTTCCCCTTTCCGTGTCTTTTTTCCTTTCCTATATTTTAAAGGGAGCAAAGAAGGAGGAGATGAAGGTGTGTGGTCATTTGCAATCTTGGTCTGTCCAGAGGCCTCTTTAAAGTTTTTGACATAATTTCAGACTTTCAGAAAAATTGTGAAACTATTAAAAAGAATTTCCAAATACCCTTTAACCGGATTCCCCAAACGTTAACATTTTGTAGGTAATGTAACACTTGTATGACTTTTTTTCTGAAATGTTTGAAAGAAAGTTGCAGACAATATGTTCTTTTTTTCTCTACAGACTTTTGTGTGTGTTTCCTAAAACCAAGGGTATTCTTTACATTAGCTCAGTACAATTACCAAAATCAGGAAATTAACTTGGATATGGTTCTTTATCCGTAGTTAAAATTGATCAATTGTCTATTGTAGAGGAAAACAATTTTTCACCTCCAAGGTCTAATTTATTATTGTATATTGCATTTAGTTGTCATATTTCTAATTTAATTTGGAATGCTTTCCTAGATTTTCTTCATATCTTGACATACTTTTAATATCAGAGATCAGCTATTTGTAACTATGCAAATAAAACATCCCTCGATTTGGGGTTGGCTATTCAGATTATGTATTTTTGGTAGGAACACATCAGAAATGCTGTTGCCTTCATCTCAGTGCAACAAAGCAAAGTTCACATGATGCCATTTGCCTCATTGCTGGTGCTAACTTTGATCACATGGCTAAGATGTTGTCTCTTAAAATGTACAAAGGCTTTTACAGAAAGTTCACGAACAGAAATGGCAGAGTCAGGGATGCAGAGCCACGTGAGCACTGCGGGGGATGAGGGCCGGGGAAGTGCAGACCCGAACCAGGGAGTCAGCAGTGGGCAAGAGCCCTGAACACCTGCTCCAGGTGCAGCGTGGCGGCAAACTGGGTGGAACTCCCAGCGCCGAGCACGTCCAGTCACCAAAGTCGGAGCCTGTGGGAGGAACTTCTGGAGAGTTCTATGGGGTCCTGATGCGTCTGTGTACTTACTGTCTCTGTGGATCCACAGACAAGTGCTGGTAGTGGGTGAGGGGTTGCTACTGCTCAGCAGAGTAAATGGGAACTACGTGGGTAAATATGAAACACCTTTCCCCAGTTTTAAGTTTCCTTAAACATTAATCAACAATACCATTTATAATTACATTAAAATATGAAATCCTTAGGGATAAATTTAACAAAATATGTGCAAAAATATATACTGACAACTATTATATAAATCATTGCTAAGATATATTAAAGAAGACCTACATAGACAGATATCCCACACAAATAGACCGGGAGACTCAGCATTGTTGAAATGCCCATTGTCCCCAAACCGATCTACAGTCAAATGCAATCCAAATCAAAATCTTAGCAGTCTTTTTTTCCTGTAGAAATTGACAAGCTCTTTTTAAAGTCATGTGGAAATAAAAAGGACACAAAATAACCAAAATAATTTTTAAAAAGAAAAGCAAAGTTAGAGGATTCAATTACCAGATTTCAAGACTTTTTTTTAAAAAAGCTATTAATACATTAATTAATACAGGATGGGTTTTCTGTAAGCATTGTAAAGAAGGAAAAGTAACATTTTTTTCTTTACCCCTCCCAAGGTTCACAACTGATGCCCCTACAACGAAAGACAGATTAACAAGGGAAAAGCATAACAAATTTATTTAGACAAGGTTTTACAGGACACGGGAGCTTTCAGAAAAGGGGAAAACTATGTATTTTATGCTTAGGTTTGATGAAAAGTGGACGATCATGTAAAAGTTATGATTGGACAAAAGAGAGTGTGATCTGAGGGTAGTAAACTGAAGTTGGGGACTTCGCAAGGTCTGTTCAGATTCTTGATAGTGTCACTGTATTCATTCCTTTCCTCCAGTACCGGGCAGGACACCTGTCACATGAGGGTCTGTGACCTGCTTTCACCGGAGGTAGGTCAAAGTATATTTTTAGGACCGGCTCTCATACTGAAAGGGGGAGAAGGTCAGAGAGTGACTTTTCTGCTTCTGCTGTTTTCTCAGTTTCCAAGATGTCATAGTTTGGGGTTGCATGTCCCGCACCCTGCCAGCATCAACATGTAGATCAATAGAACAGAAAAGAAAGTAGAAAATCCAAAAATAGATCTACACATATATGGCCCGTGGCTTTTCAAAAAAGGTGTCTGGGCAAGTCAATGAGAAAAAAGCCATTTGTCCACATAAAGTGCCGGAACAAGTCAACATCTGTATGTAGCAATATGAACCCAATTGTTACTTCACATCATAGGTACGAATTAACTCGAAATGGGCCAATTCCCTAAATCTAACAGCTAAAATTATAAAAGTGCTAGAACAAAACATAGGAGAGAATCTTAATGAACTTGTAATAAGTAAAAATTTTTAAGCAGGACATTAAAAGCATGCTATTTAAAAATGATGAGCTCATTTTAACAAAAAGGGGATGATGATTCTATAATACATTATTTTTGTACCTGAAGAGTTGAGGATCGTTTCCTGAATTTCTGCCAGCTAATTCCAGAAATGAAATAGTGAATCAGTCCTCTAAATTTTCTCCTATTTGGTGCTTAAATGTTATATTATTCATAGCAGGGTGAATATTCCAATTTGAAAATTATTTTATATTACTATTTTTGAGAAAAATAGCAATATGATTTTCAAACATAATACCTGTGTAATTTGGAAAGCTGGGATGCAAGATTCCACTTGCTTATTAAAGTTTATTTTTTTCCAGCATGTCACAAAGAGTATAGTATGTCGTCTCCATGATGTGCATATGACTATATGACATGCAATCAATGTGTTGCATGATTGAATTAATAACTTAAAAAAACTTTGTCTTCTTAGGGAAAATAATAAAGAAAAAACCAATTGAATATATGTATTTAACCAAATAAAACAGAGAGAGAAGTACATTTTTTAAAATATCTGTTAAGTCAGATAATAAGAAAAATTATTCTTGCAAATTATTTATAAAAGCCGTGTGTTCTCCTTTGCTTTTTATAGTAAACACATGTATATTGAAAATATTTTTTAAAAATATTGACTATAGATAATTTATATTTCTCATTAGGTTCAATGAGAATGCAACAATTAAATATGAAATAAAGTAGATGGGGGCATATACATATCTAGAATATAAAGAAGCTGATTTAATAAAGGATATTAAAAAATAACATGGTGTCAAAGTTATGCCAGATGATTTTCTGGGATTTTAGTCACATAACAAATTGACATAAAGATAGTGCTTGTCCTTCAAGAATTATAAATGGCATATGTTTTCCTACTATTTTTAATTTTTTACATTTGGCATTTACTTTCATCTGACATTTAAGATATTTGAATATGAGAAAAACAACAGTCTTTTAGTATTTTGGAAAAAGGTCAGTTAATCTAATTTGATATCTATAAATGACATCTTTCACTTTCAACAATCATCTTTAAAGTCAGCTAGTTTATTGAGTGGTAAATGACAAACCTGTTTGAGAAAACGCCACCTTCAAAGGAAGCCGTATGATCATTCTATTCCCCTTTAAATTAGGAAAATAAGGAGTAGATCATCTCCCTGAGCCTGCGAAGTCTCATTTTTGCTTTATCTTGTTAGGCTCGGTTTTAGCGGAGAACACGCACAGGGTGAGCTCTGTCGACAGCGGCGGACCTGGAACAAAGCGAGGGCTGCAGGAGCCGCGTAGGTGGCTCTGCGGACCGGGTATAAAAAGTCACGGTACAGGACTGTATTTAGGAGCTTCCTATCACTTGAAAAAATATTTACAGGCTTCCTATTTGGTTCTAGAATACATAATTTAAAGGTTTTTTTGCTCAGGTAGCTCATAATCTAGCAGAATGTCAGACACACCGACTTAATTATAATTTTATGGGACATGAAAAATAATAAATTTAGCAAGATATGTACTTGAGATGCAAAAGATAATATTCGCTAAGTTTTAGAACCAAAATGTAAGTGTGAGATTGGCCTTATAAATTAGTTTCTTGCAGACATGGTCTTTAGTGTAAACAGATTTATAGGCAAAGTAAAATGAAGTGAAAAAGAAATCTTTCATGCACTCTCTCTAAGTCAATGATTTCCCTTCCTACTTAAGGGAAATCCAAAGTTCTTGCCATGTCCTTTGAGAGAAACACAAACTGACCCTGGGTGTGGGTCCAGCTGGCCCTTCTCCCACTGTCCCTGTGCGTTCTGCATTCGTGTGTCAGACGCACCAGGTGGGCCCTGGCGTGTGCTGCTCCCTCTGCCTAAGACAGTCCCCGCCCGCTTGTGTACATCACTCGTTTCTTCACCTCGTTCTGCTTCTTGCTCAGAAGTCACACCCTCAGGATACCTTCCGGAACCATCCATGTAGTAGCAACCCTCCCTCGCATTAACCGTCAATCCTCTTTTCATGCTGTGCTTTTCCTCACACTTTTCATAATGGATGTATTATCTATTTGTTTACTTGCCTGTTACTGACCTCCCCGCTACAATGCAAGTTACCGAGTGCAAGAATTTTTTTACATTTTGAGAGTGTCTATTAATTAACAGACATGAATAAATGTTATTTTATTTAATACTTTTTAATAGTGTCTGGATTTTAGTCCAAATGTAATAAATACATTATTAGGTAATGATTGAGATATAGCAGCTTGTCATCCCTCATGGTCAATTGTCAGGAGCCATCTTAGACTCAGTGCCTCAAAAGAAGAGTCAGAGATCTGACCTGTTCGTATGTCCCTATTCAATGTGCCAGATACCTATTGTAATGCAGTATTTCCACGGGGATAGTGATTTGTTGCTGGCAGCCTTAGATAAGCACAATTCTAAGTCTTATTAACATTGACATCATTCAGAATTACCAACCAGTTCTGCTTTGTTTTGACATCATTTCTGGTAACATATTCCACTCCATTCTCATATAAAGTATCTTCATTGTCTTAATGTCAAATCTTCCTATAAATTTAGGCTAAAAGAAGAAATTCTCAAATGCTAATTAAAAAAAAACTGACATAAGTGCAAAACATGTGGAAAATATGAATACTCAAGTCCAAGGATGTAATTTACATTAGTTAAGGACAGAAAGAAAAAGGAAAAAAAAAACATACCTGAAGAGACCTGCCAGTGGAGGATTAATTGAAAACGAATAGTGTGCAAATCAGCTATGTAGAATTTTCATTGTACTGAGAAAAGATCTCAAGTTACATCCACAGTACTAGGCTAAAGTAAAGATCTGGAACTGATCATTACAAGCAGACTACAAAACATTTAAATTATTTTCTAATGTCGCCAATGAAACAAACATTTTGCACTGAATTAGGCAAAATGACATCTCTTTAACACCCAGTTAAATGTTTGAATCAATGGCAATAATTTCCACCCTATTTTTTGTAAAATAATTAGCAGTGATTGTAAATTGTATAGTAAGTTTCACAGTAAGGTTGGATAAAAGTTATTTCTCATTATGTTCAAAGTGCTGGGGCGGGGGAGTTCATCAACAAAGCCAGTCCCATTCTGTAGGGGACATATGGAAACTTACAGGTATTAAACTATTTCTGATATCAGCTCCAACAGATTGATAATAGCATTATTTCTCTTATTATTCAGCTTTAAAACTGGGAGTCTGCTTATAGCACGACCTAGACATAGCTCCTACCTTTATAGATGTAGTACAGTGACTTTCGTCAGGTCAAATTGAAAAGTTGATGGGGAAAAGAAAACTTAAAAATTATTGATAAGTTGTGTGCTGTCTAAAGAAACTAAAAAGTTCGTTCACTATAATGTAAAGCCGAATATTCACAAAGAGTTTCAGTTATCAGCTATTAATGTACTAGTTCATAGTGGATGTTGACAGCGCAGAGGCAGAATGGTGTAAAGGGTATGATCTGATCAGCCCTGGGATGGAAGGATCAAACCTCTCTTTGACATTAGGGCCTCCCTTGGCAAGTTCAAATGCTTTTGGAACCTCAGTTTTCTTTCATGTAAAATAGGGGAATATATATATGTGTGTGTGTGCGTGCGCGCATGTGTGTACATATATATGTATGTGTGTACATATATACACACACATATGTACCTACTTTTATGAGTATCTATTTTTCCAAAACAGAATGTGGAAAGTGCCTGGCAGTGAGTATAGACCTGACTTAAAAATAGCTAATGTCACCACAGTAGTAATATTTTAAGAATTCTAAAAGAAAGCAAAAAGATAATAGAGCGCCCATCTGCCTAGCTAGTTCCTATGATCCCCAGTTTTCAAAAACAAAAATAAAAGTATAATTATTCTCCTTAAAAGAAATGTCTTTATTTCATTACCTTTGTATATTAAAAAAATCAACTTTATTGAGATACATTCAAAAAATGCACCCATTTTGAATGTAGTTTTTGACATTTTGTAACAAAACTATATACATTTGTGTGGACAACTGCCACAATCAAAATACAGAACATATCCATGACTTAAAAAGTTCCCTATACCCCATCCCATTCCATCTTTCTCCTATTTCCCCATCTCCAAGACCCAGGGAACCACTGATCTTCTTTCTCTAATGTATATTAAATCTTTATTTTCTAGAATATACTCTGTTATGTCTGGCTTCTTTCAGTTAGCATAGTATATTTGAGGTGACACATAGCTCTTTTTATTACCGTATTCCACTGGCTATAACCTGCAGTAAGGTGTTGAAGTAGCAAGAAGCTGCCTTGCCTTGTTTACAATATTAGGAGTAAAGAATTCTGTTTTTAATCATTAAGTGTGATGTTTAATATTGACTTTTGATAAATGCCTATTTTCAAGACAAGAAAGTTCCCTTCTTTTTATTATTTGCTGAGTTTATTATAAATGTACTCTGAATTTTATCAAGTGTTTCTTCAGTGTCTTTTGGGATAATGAAATTGATTTTCTTTATAGTCTATTAATATGTTGGTTGATATTAATTCAAATTCCTGGGAAACTCACAAGCAATGGATGAGAATTTTATTAATATTTGTGCTATCAGTTTGTTTCAGAAAAATGAGTTTAGCTATTTTGGTGTGTGTGTTCATCTATAAATAATACATATTGTGTTTGTGTGTGTAGTACTATATCACTGTGGTTTGAATTTGCTTGTTTCTGGTTTGCTTAAAAATGCTAAGCATTTTTTCTCAGGAGTGTACTGGCATTCCTGTATCTTTCTTTTTGAAGTGTCTGTTGAGTATTTACCATTTTTGAAACTTGGTTTGCCTTTTTGCTGCAGTTGTGGGAGTTAATTAAATATTCTAGGCACCAGTCCTCTGTTGGATATATCTGTTACAAATGTATTCTTCCAGTCCATGGCTTTTCTGTTAATTTTCTTAATGGTGTTTTTGAATTGACATATGCTTTTAATTTTCATGAAGTCCAATATATCAATTATTTTTCCAATTAGCAATAGTGCTTCTGTGTTTTTCTTAAGAAAATTTTGCTACCTCAGAGTTATAAAATTTTATCCTATATTTCCTTCTAGATGCTTTAAAGTTTCAGCTTTTATGTTTTTGTCTATAATCTGTCTCGAATAAATTTTATGTGAGGTATGAAGTAGGAGTTGAGCTTCATTTACTTCCCTATGAATATCCAGTTGCTTTGGTTTCATTTATTCAAAAGACTCTCCTTTCCCATTTGCTTTGGTCTAACAGTTGCAGTTATTTGACTATATGTTTGTAATAATATTTGTTATTCTATTCCATTGATCTGTTTGCTTAGCCTTTCATCAACAAGACGTTGTCTTGATTATTGTAGCAGCATAGTAAGTCTTTAAATCAAATAACATAGGTTCTCTGATTTTTTTTATCTTTCAAGATTGTTTTGTCTGTTGTAGGTACTTTGATTTCCTTATACCTTTTAGAATCATGTTGGTTAATATCTGAAAAAAGGCCTGTTCGAATTTCGATTGAGATTAAATTCAATTCCAAATTTGGAGAGGATTCATATCTTGTTATTTTGACTCTTCCCATCCTTGTACGTGTTATTCTCATTTTTAAAGTTTTATTTACTCTATTTCAACAATGTTTTATAATTTTCAGTGTAGAGATCATACACATTTATTCCAAAGTATTTTATATTTTTGTATCCAACTGGAAACTTATAAATTGTATTATACAATTGTGCATTGCATAGGAATATAATGAACATTTATTAATTTTTTATTCTATAATATTGGTAAATTGACATTATTTTTAGATTTTTTTGGTATATTCCTTAGAATTTTCTACATATAAAATTATGTAATCTTAAAATAAATATAGTTTTGTTTCTTTCTGTCCAAGGTTTATATCTGTATTTCTTTTTCTTGCTCTATCACATGGGACAGGTTCTCTAGCAGAAAGATGAATAGAAAAGATGATGACTGAAATCCTTTTTTTGCTCATGATTGTAGCAGAAAAGTGTTTATTATTTCACCACTGTGTATACTGTTAGACACTGTGGGATTTTTTTCATCTGTGAGCAGGATACAAGTGAGTAAATTGCAGAAAATTTAAGAAGAATAACAATACTGAATCAAAGTTACCTGGCTTTTTTATTATCATAATGTGAATAAAATTCTAAACAATGACAGAGTTATGGGCTGAATTGTGTCCCTCTAAAGTTCATGTTGAAGCCCCAACTCCCACTACCTCAGAATATGACCATATTTGGAGAAAGGGCCTTAAAAGAGATGATTAAATTAAAATGAGGCCATTAGTCTGGGCTCAAATCCAATATGACCAGTGTCTTTAGAAGAAGAGAAAATTGGGACACACAGTAGAGGCACCGGGGTGAACATGGGCATGGGAAAGACTATGTGAGGACACAACCCAGGAAAGAGGTCTCAGAAGAAACCAAACCTGCCATCACCCAGATCTCGGAATTTAGCTTCCAGAACTGTGGGAAAATAAATTTCTGTTGTTTAAGCTATCTAGTCTGTGACGTTTTGTTATGGCAGCCCTAGAAAACTTACAGTCTGTGATAAAATTATCTTTCTAGAAAAAAAAAAATTTGCTGGCTTAATTTCTAAAGAGTTTCTGTGGTTAAACAGGCAAAATGGCACATTTTTTATTAACTTATTCTTTAATGAATAATGTATTCTACACAGAGTTTCACAAACTCCTAGCTGTAGAGTAGGCTCCTAACAAACTGGACTTAGCCACACAGATTTACTTCAATAATTAGTTTTAATGTTTGGGATTGATTGCATTCATTTCAGCTATGATTAATGCTTCCAAATCCTGTGAGGTTACATATTTCTAGACTTACACAGAGGATTCAAAAAAATGATAGCACAGTTATTAACAAAGTCAGAGAAAAACTTTAGTCACTTAAATGCCCTCATTTTATGTGATCCTT
>RJWJ010023531.1:0-25737 GCA_004363605.1 Indri indri | reverse complement strand
GGGCCCTGCTCCAGGGACCCAGAGCTGGAGCTGGTTATTTCTCACCAGAGGATTCAGGAATGCGTGCTCTCCCCGTTACCCTGGAACACAGCTGCAGTGTGTAGCATTTCACTTACTTGGAGCTGCACAATAAACGGTGCAGGCCCACATCTGGCTTGCCGAGCGGGTGGCGAGCGGGCCCTGGGGCCACGCTGGGCCATTAGCAGGGCGTCTGCGACCCTGGCTGTGCACATTCCTCCTTAGAGTGCCTGGGCTGGCTTCACGAACAAAGGGCTCCGTCAGCCTGGTCCTGGCATTCTTCTCCACTTTGTAATCTATCACCTTTCTCAGAGATTTCCCTGGGTGCCCCCCGCCCCCCGCAACTGGCCATTAGATCAAAGGTTCATTCAGGCTGAGAGACAGCGAAATAGGCCAGGCTCTGGCATCCCACAAACCTGAGGCAAAGCCACTCTTTGTCCCCAGGAGGTACCCCATGTCACTGTGACGTCTTTGTCATTCCTCACCTGCAGCCTGGGATGTCACACCTCCATAGGTACTGAGCTCAGGGTGGGCGCCATGGTGGGGTGTTGTTTCCCTGGTGTCCCTCCTGCTTGCTGGCTCTGGGCCCAGTGCCACTTTGGTCTTGCTGAATTTCCATGGCCCCAGGGGCCTGAAGAGCGCCTTGTGGTCCTGCTGGAGAACCACTTCCCCATTCTTGGAGGGAGCTGGTATGATCACTGGGTGACACAGGGGAGGCTGGTGTGATAGATGAGTTTCTCTCAATGACTGGGGACAGGTGTGTTTCCAGTTTGTCTCCTCTGGAGAGACCTGCAGAGGCCAGTGGTGGGGGCTGGGGGAAAGGGGGCCTGTGTACACATGTCTTGGCAGGGCTGGGTGCTAAGGGAGGCAGTAGGGGCTCTAAGCCGGTTAGGAATGCATTTTTCTCGTGTCCTGCACCTGGGAGGGAGGCGAATTTGTAATCTGTATTACTCAGGGAGTAGCAGAAGGCTCCCGAGTAACGGATGTGTTTTTGCTCCCCAACTTGCTTTTTGACTACTTTCCTATAAAATAGTTTTCATGTATTATGTGCTCATTGAGACTTGGAAAAGACAGAAAAATGCTAAGGAAGCAGGAAAAACTTCCTTCTGATATCACCACCCCAGAGGTTAGTTAATATTTTAGCTGGCTTGTGTGCCATATGTTTTCTGTGAGATCATACCGTATGTGTTATTTTGTATCCTGTGCTTTAAAATCAATGTGGCAATGTAAGTAAGCATTTCCCCATCTGCAAATAGCTCTGCATAAACACCACGGCTGATGTCAGTGTGACACTCCAGTGTGTGGGGGTACCACCAAGTGTCTGAACATCACTCTTTGACCGTTGGTCACTTACATCCTGAGTTATCCTTGCACATAGATCTTTGAGTGATCCTGGCTAGTTGTGTTCTTGGAAGGATTTCTAGCAGGCGTTTTGAGGTCAAAGAACACAAACTTTTTTTTATTGTGGTAAAATACACATAACATGAAGTTTATCGTTTTAACCATGTTTAAGTGTACAGCTCTGTGGCATTGAGTTCATTCACATTGCTGTGCAGCTGTCACCACCATCCGTCTCCAGAACTCTTTTCATCTTGCAGAACTGAAATTCTGTACCTGTCAAACACAGACTCTCTCTTGCCTTCTCCCGCCAGCCTCTGGCAAGCATTCTGCCTTATTTCACTTAGCGTGGTGTCCTCATGGTTCATCCATGTTGTAGTGTGTGTCGGAATTTCCCTCCTTTTTAATGCTGAATACTATTCCATTGTGTGAGTGTGTGTGTGTGTGTGTGTGCGCGCGCGCGCTCACCAAATCTTGTTATCCGTGCATCTGTTCGGGGACACTTGCGTTGCTTCCACCTTTTGGCTATTGTGGATAATGCCGCTGTGCACACGGGTGCACCAGTCCCCGCTTTCAGTTCTTTGGGTGTATACTCAGAAGTGAATACACGATTGTTGGAGCCCCTGGGTATGTATGTTCAAATCGCGGTTGAGATATAGGGTGCTCACTGGATTCTCAGTGTCCACCCACTGCCCCTAAACATGGTTTTGCCCACAGAGTAAAGACCAGGCCTGCAGGAGAAGAAAGAGGGTGACTTCTTACTGAGCTATTTTGACAGATTGTGTAAACTCAGTGATTAATGGAATGAGAAAGCAGGAAGAATGTCTTTCATTTAAAAAAAAATAAAGAGCTTTTGGGATTGCTTGGTTTTATTTTCAATTAAAAGGGCCTGATTTTTTTTCTGGAGAATGGTTTTAATTTGGATAAATGGTTCGGTCTGGGAACCGCATGCCAGAGCCTATGATCTATGAGTGCAATCAGTCAGGGTTTCCTCGGCTGCTTTTCTGAGAGAACAGCCCGGCCGGCTTGCTTTGGTTTGAGTGTGTTAAATGGCGATACAGGCCCCCGGGCGCTTTCCTGATGAGTCCATGAAGCTGGCCAGGCCAGCCTCGGCGGGAGCACGGCCTTAATGCCCTCCCTGGCTGACGCTGGTTAATTTTTACCCTCTGAGAATGTGTTCACAATTCCAGGTCAGGAATGGCAATAAGCAGGCCCTCTCTTTCCCCCTGGGAACACCTTGGACCACAATTACTGGAGTCTTTTCCAACGTGGGCATCTGCAGAATTGGTCAGATTTGGAGGCATGAGGAAGAGAGAGACTCATCCTTACATTAGCCTGCGATTCCTCGGGGCTCCGTGGGCTGGGTGGGGCAGAGTCTGCCCTGTGGGGGTGTCGGCCACGGCTTCCAGCCAAGGGCATGCTGGGCAGAAGGCGGTGAGGAACTAAATCCTGGGGGCCTTCCGGGAGCATGAGCCGCCTGGGGTGCTCCGGAGTAGCAGCGGGTAATTGCAGAAGGTGGAGGGCAATGAAAGAGGAGACAGGGCGTGTCACACTTTAAACTATTAATAGGAAAACTGTGGGGGAGCCTCAGTCAGCTCTCCATGCTGTTTATAACAGCAGGGCTTGCAGACCGCCGCCAGTACCTGCTGACCTCGTGGGCTGGTGGGAGCAAGCAGGGGGGTCCCCAGGTGGGGGGTGGAGACAGTCTGCATGGAGAGTTCCAAGATTGCAGCCTGCAAAGGAAAGAGGTTTGCTCGATGAGGTGGCTGAAGCTAGAAGGTATTGCCCCTCTGGCTTGTGGCAGGCTGGTGGGCTCCTGGGCTTCCAATGAAGGGCATGTTAGCATAAGGAATACTAGAGGCACTTGGCTGGGGTCTGGGAGGAGTGGCAGGGAGGGCTGCAGGACCGGGGCCCTGGCCCCCTTTCCTAAGGGAGGGCTGGTGGTGGACCTCGTTTCTGGAGCTCCGGCCTGCACTGGGAACACAGAGTTTGAAAAATGTTCTCCCAAAGCCTGGCCCACGCATGCCCCTTCATTTCTAGGGCAGGCCTGATGACAACTATCTGTGTATCCCCAGGAGACCTTTCTCGTTTCCCACCGGAAAGAATTCAGTTTTAACCACATTATGCTGTTGAGGAACTGGGTGAGATAGGTACCCAGCAACACACAGAGTTGATAGATGTTGCTCTTTAATCCCCCACTGCCATTTAAATAGGAATAATCCAAAACATAGGTGATCACTAAGAGCATACTGCACTTTTAAGGCATTTTGTTTTTGATTGGATAAAACATAACAATTTGATTGATGTTTGCACTTTTAAGAGGTTTCTGCACTTTTAAGAGGTTCACTATTCTCACACTATAACAAAACACATGATCATTTTTCCTCTTCCCATCTAGGTGTTTGCAGCATAGTGTGTGCAATTATTAATACCATGCTGATGGTTTTCCCAAACCTGTAGCCCATCCTAAGCATTTCCAGTATTTCTGTATCTTCTTCACATTAATGACTGTAATGACTTCCTGGAATGCCCTAGAGTGATAGCCACGCTCTGCACAGTCCCTCGGCTGCTGGGCTGTTTGTTTCAGAGTAAATGATTCTTGTCAATGCTTCTTTTTTCAGAAAATGCCAGCTCCACTTCAGCTCCAGCCTGTAGGCGTCTGGTCGCCTGTTTGGTTTTTCAGGTAGCCCTTGGGGAGGTCTGTGTAGTGAGGTGGCCCCTCTGCCCTGAGGAGCTGCATTCCTCTCCTGGCTGGGTTCCAAGGGCAAGGGCAAGGGCGGGGCTGCCAGGACCTGCAGGGGCAGGAGGCGCTGGGTCTCCTGCCAAGCTGGGTTGTCACAGCCTGGGTTAGCCCTGTTGTCTGCAGTGGCTCCCTGGGACAGCATACACTAGGGCAAGCACAGCAACCTGTGGCCAGCTGCATGCTGACGGGACCAGACGTGCTGACCTTGGCCCTGTGAGCCTGTGACCAAGACTCTTGGTGAGTGTCCAGCTGGGACCTGTTGGTGCTGAATTCAGCTCTACAACCAATGACGTTCCAGCTGAGTTCCAGACAGACTCGGGCTTCAGTTTTCAGTGCCAAGAGTTGGGCAAATGAGCCCGGAGCTGACAAAGCCTTTTGGCCAGCTGTGATCTCTATTGTCCCTCATCCCCTTGACCCCTGGACTTACCGCCTCTCCTTTCATCTGCACACACTGGTTTTTCCACGGTGTCCTGCCTGCCGTCAGCCCTGTGAGCTTTTCCATCTCTCATAGTGCCAGGTGGTTTTCAGCAAACAGGAGGGAGGGCCTCAGCTCCGGCACTGCTGGAGACGCGTTGGTGCTGCGCCTGCTTCCCCTGGGGGTGAAGCAGAAAGGGAACAGGCTTTGCGGGGACCGAGGTGGCACCCAGTCTTGCCTCTGCTGCTTACTCTCCATGTGGCCCTGGGATGGTCCCCGAACTTCCCTGAAGGTGTGCTGAGAGCTGGGTTGATATTAAAGACCTCACAGAGCTGTTAGGAGTACCCCGTGACGTTGTGTGCCTGAGGCCCTCTTGAATAAAAATGAGGTGTGTTTGCTATTCCTTTTCTTTCTCCTGTAGTTGTTCACCCTTTTGAGGAGTTCTGAACCCAAAAGGAGCATTTTGCATATCGTTCCCCTGCACTCCCCCTAGATCACCTGGGAAGCGGGTGGGGCTCAGGGCCTCCTGAGCCCTTCTTGGGCTGGGTCCCCTCCGAGGTGGCCTGGGTGAAACACTGACCATTGGAGGCCCGACTCTGTCCTGAGGCTCAGTTAGGCACGTCCTCCATCTGCTTACGTTCTCTTGCACTGAGTTGTGTAATTTTTGTTTATATCTCTCTGTACTCACTGAAATCTGAATGTGCCCAAGGACAAGAACCAAGGCTGCTGCTGCTTTTTTTTTTTTTTTTTTAACATGATGAGAGGTTTGGAAGGAGCTTAGAGTTTGCTACATGTCCTTGATCAAGGTGTGACATCACCCGGAGCCTGCATTCCACCCTCTGGACAGCCAGGGGTCTCGGCCCTCCAGTCTAATACCTGCCTGGCATGCTTCACGTGGCATGGGAGGGGACAGCCCCACACCCTGATGGAGACATCCTAGATGTGGGTTCTCACTAGGAGAGAGGGAGATACTGGCACGCTTTCCCAGGGTTTGATGTTTTCAGGGCTACCATTTTCCTTCCTGGAGTGCTGCTTTGCAGCATACTCCTTTGGCTTTCAGAAGAAAGCCCTCACACCTTATCTTAGAGACCTGAGCATCCAGCCTACTGTTACTTCCTTGGAAAACCGCCAGCCGTGTTTCATGTTGTCACGTTATTGAAAGTTGGTGACACCTGCCTGCTAGGAATCCATGCAGGCTCCCAGACAAGAGCTGCAACTACAGAGCTGTTCCTTTACTGTTCTTGTAGCACAAGAGAGTATTCTTTGTGGACAGAATGTGTTGCGGGGTTTGTTTCCTTGAAATCCATACTGAAAAATGGCAAGAATTATTTCCTTTGTCTCGTTCTCGAAATGGATCCCAGTCTTGACACAGGCCCACCAGCAATGTGTAATCCCTTGTCTAATATTTAAATGCAAGTCTTGTTCTTGTAAGATATGGAGCATCCTTCAGACTCATCTTGAGCAAACAGTCTTCTGTCCCCCTTATCTGCTTTCACCCAGATCGTGTTCATGAGTTCTGTGTTTGGGACTGAATGCACGTATGACTCCGGCCAAGTTTTGGAGAGATGTCTGGATCCGTATAATATAAATGCCTGGTGCCTGGAAGCACATTGACTGCTCAAATGAGGAACTGCTCAGATAGCCGCTGGGATGAGGAATGGGCGCAGTGACAGTGGGCCATGCTGCGGATACTGCGGGCTTTGTTCGCCGGCCTCGGTGGGGAGACAGTGTGTCCGGTACAAGTTATCACTCTGTCAGCAGATCCATCTGTCCTTCCTCAAAGAGGCTGCAGCCCACTTCAGGGCCATTGTATCAAGCAGTTGGCATTTGGCCTTGGCCCTGGGTGAAACACGCGGCATGGTGTCACGTGGTGGCTGCCCAGGACTCCCCACATCTGCCAGGGTTTCCATAACACGCTGCTCTGCGGCCCAGTGTCAGCTCCTGAACCTGCGGCTTGTTGCCGTGAATGGGAGGTGCACACCCCGGGCGGGGTGGTGGCAGGGAAGTGGCTGGCATGAATTATTGACTGTGTGCGAGGCCCTGTGGGGGAGATTCATTTGTTCCTTCCATTGTTCATTTACTCACTCACTCATCCCCTCCACATGGCTAATGTTCACTGAGTGCCAGCTTGGTCCCAGATACATTTAACCCTCACAAATTGGGGAAACTGAGACGCAGAAGAGTGGACGCAGGTGAAACAGCTGCCCCCATCTCAGCCTGCACGAGGCAGGGCAGGGGGTCCAGGTCCTGTTTCTCGGTCCCAGACTCTGCTTGTCCCCCTTCTGTTTGCTCCCAAGCCCCTGGGTCTGCCCGCTGCACCTCACAGGGTGATTGGATGTCGCCAGCGGCTGCTGTGGCCGCCTCGCCTCCTGCCGACTCTCCCCCTGCAGCCCGGGCTCAGACCCCCAGGCCCTCTGGAGTCCAAGGCTTAGTGTTTCTGCTGACCGGCCTCTCCTCTGAGTGAGACTGGGCTTCTGGCTTCTGGGCTTCCGACTTTTCAAGGACTCGATGTCAGGGCAGTGTCCTGGAGGGTCTTGGAGGAGCCCGCAGGGGTGGAGCCTGGCTGAGGCGCTGGTGGGTGCAGACCGCAGCAGGGTGGAGGCAGCTTAGAAATAAGCGCAACCCCAGCATCGGACCAGAGAATCCGCTGGACACTCTGAGCTTCTCTTGCCATTTTAGGGGGCAGCTGACAGATGAATTCATGTCATGCTCAGAACCACATGTTAGAGATCAAAATACCCCAGACCTGGCCAGCCTTTGTTCCACTTCTCAGGAGCCCTGCCCCCAAGGAAAGGCCCAGCATCAGTGATCATGGGCGCTCTGCTCTGTGCTGATGGTGTCCTCAGATACGGGCCGATTTCATGCCAAGCTCAGTGCTCTGAATAGATGCAGGGAGGGACTGACTTGGTTGCTGTCCCTGCCCACTTTGCTCTGGTCCCAAATCTCGATTGGTTCAATGAGAAAGGATGCAGCATGGCGGTAGGGCCACCAGGTTTTGATTCAAGCTGGTGCCTAGGTTCACTCGGGGTCTGTCGTCTGTGTGGCATTGGCCCAGTCCCCTACCTTTCTGATGTCAGTTATGGAGGGAGCTCCTCCGAGCACCACAGCCAGGGTGGTGAGGACCGAAGAGTTGTGTGTGGGGGGGTCACTCCATCACCGAGGAGTTGGGGGGTCCTGAGACTTGAGGTGTCGGAGGTCCCTGATGCTTGCGGGATCGGGCATCCCGAGACTCGACAGGCTGGGTCAGGAGCTGACCACATTTTTAGAAAAGTTGAAAGAATATAGTGAACTCTCTTGTATACTCTTCATATCCTTCATTTCCATTTGAATTTTTTTTTTTCTTTTTGCCATTTTGCCTCATTTAGTTTATCTGTCTTTATGTGAAAACAGGTTGTCCTGTCATGAACTGTGCTCAGAAATACTTCAGCCTATGTTTCCTAAGGACAAGGACATTTTCCCACACCCTTCAGCCTCAAGACTATGATCACACTGAGAAATTTAAAATTGATCGTGTGACAACAGGTGATATCCAGTCCTTACCCAGATTTTTCCCAATTGTCCCCCAAAGTGGTTTATAGCTAGTGTCTTAATCCATTCAGATCCCGTGGTGGTTTACATGGTGCACAGACTACCTGTCTATGCTGTGAGATCTGAAACAGTCCCCTGCTTTCTTCATTTTAACATTATTATTATTGTTTTATGACATTGATTTTTTTATTTCCAAAGACTTGTTTTAATTAAGTTTTAAATTTTGAGACTGTTTTCAGACAGTTTTAAGAAATAACACAGAGAGATCTCGTGTACCCTTTACCCATTTTCCTCTAACGGTAACATCTTGAAAAAGGTCATGACGGAATATTGACACCAATATAGTCAGGACACAGAACATTCCATTACCAAAAGCATCCCATATGTTGCCTTTTTGTAGCCACCCCAGCTTCCCTCCCATCCCACCCTGCTTAAGCCCTGGCAACCACTAATCTGTTCTTCATTTCTATAGTTTTGCCATTTCAGGAATGTTTTATAAGTGGAATCATACAGCATGGAACCCCTTGGGTTTTGGGTTTTTGGTGTTTTTCACTCCACATTATTCTCTGGAGACTCACCCAGGTTGTTGTGTGTTTCAGTAGCTTGTTCCTTTTTATTGCTGAGCTGTGTTCCATGTACCACAGTTTGATAACCACTCACCTGTTGAAGGACATCTTTGCTGTGTTGAGTCTTTCAATTCATGAACATGGTATGTCTCACCAGTTATTTATTAATAGAGCCTCTTTCAGTTCTTTCATCAGCTTTGTGTAGTTTTCAGCATACCGGTCTGATATGCGTTCTGTTAAGTGTTTCATTTTTAAGTAATTGTAAATGGCCTTATATTTTTAATTTTATGTCTATGCGTTCATTACTAATACATAGAAATACAGTTGACTTTTGTATATTTATCGTTTATCTTGTATCCAGTGACCTTGCTAAATTTACTTATTAGTTCTAAAAGTTTTATAGATTCTCTGAGATTTTCCCATGTAGATAATCATGTCATCTGAAAATAGGGACAATTTTATTTCTTTCTGTACATTGACTTTTTGACATGCCCAGGCTAGCTTCCTTGCAGGTTGTCATACAGTATGGATTTGTCTGAATTTTTTGTTTTTTTTTTTTTGAGACAGGGTTTTGCTCTGTTGCCTAGGCTGGAGTGCAGTGGCTCAATTATAGCTCCCTGCAGCTTGAACTCCTAGGCTTAAGCAATCCTCCTGCCTCAGTCTCCCAAGTAGCTGGGACTACAGGTGGGTGCCACCATGCCCAGATAAGTTTTCTTATTTTTTGTAGAGATGGGGTCTTGCTATGTTGCCTAGGCTGGTTTCAAACTGGCCTGAAATGATCCTCTGACCTCGGCCTCCCAAAGTGCTAGGATTCCAGGCATGAGCCACTGTGCCAGGGCTGTGTCTGATTTTTTTCTTGTCATTAGATTCAGGGTAAGCAGTTTTTGCAAAATGATTGCTTATGTGTGAGGTACCTCTGTTTGTGTCATATGAGGAGATGTTTGTCCCACTGTTGGTCAGCTAAGTTTGATCACCTGGTTAAGACTATCCGATCTCTCAATGTCAAAGTACAATTTCCCCTTTGTACCTTTGAGACTGCTTCCTAACAACTTTGACTCCGTGATTTTAATGTCTAAGGATGATCTTTGCCTCAATCTGTTCTCTTATCAGGGGTTATGAAATGGTAGCCTTTAAACATTTTTAAGCATTTTAGAAACACATATTGTCTTGAAATAATCATATTATTACTTATCAATCCCTCTTGTGTGGGTAGCAAGCTCTTCAGTCTAAAAGGCAGAGTGGAACAGGAGAGAATTTTATTTATTTTGTTTATTCTGTACGTGGTTTGTAAAGCCAAGGAAACAAAAATGCTTTTCAGTTTGCCTTTCTTGAGACCTTAACTAACTATAACAGTGCTCTGAAGTGCTTTTGGGGAGCTCCTATGCAACCTCCACGGCAATGTTGATGTAGTTGCTATCACAGCCAAGTGACAGATACCTGCTCCAGGCTCACCTGCCAGCTCAGGCAGCTGTTTGGGAGCCTCTGCTGAGAGGGAGCCCATGTTTTTGGACATTTGTCTTAAGTCAATGGTTCTCAAAGTGAGGTCCCAAGACCAGCATGGGCACCCCCTGGGATCTGTTAGAAATGTTGGTTTTGGGCTCCACCCTGGATTCTTGCATCAGACACTCTGGGTTGGGGCCCGATGAGGTTTAGAACCACTCGTCAAGGGTAATGCTTTCCTGGTAGGTAACACCATCTGAAACCCCCATGGAGCTGTTGAGTCAGATATCTTTAAAGGTCCATGCGGCTTTGCAATAATCCACACATACCATCGTATCAGACTGGCTGGTTGCTCTTCCAAAGCCTCTCGGAGGCCGTGTGAGGAACAAGCTGCATTTCCCACCCTTGTGCTTAGGAGGACTCCCTTTAGCTCACTGAATCCCCAGTGTGAATTCTTGTCCAAGATTAGGAAACCCAGCAGAGTGTAAGATTGGAAACTGAGGTTGGTGCTAACAAGGGTAAATTTGTGCATACTTTCAGCATTTGTTCATATTTAACTTTGTCCCCCACTGATTGGATTATTACCTTAAGGAATGAAAAAACAACATTTTTGGAGGTCAGTGCCTTTGTAGCCAGCTCAACTGGTTGAGGATTAATTTCTGTTCTTCACCAAAGAGATGTAGACTGAGCTGCTTTTGTGTGCGAGACAGTGTGTTTTCTCGCAAAGTGGAGTTGAGGTCCTTAGAGCTCTGGAGCAGCAGGTGGCCACGTGTACACCTGGCCCGAGCTGTGAGAAGGCTGCGTGTGTACAGTGTAGAAACTGAGAGGTGAACAGGGGTTGGGGGTGGCCAAGAGCTTAGGGGTGTTCATCAGTCAGGGTTCTCCAGAGAGACAGAACCTAGAGGACATATATTTTATTTATATATAAATCTATATGTGCATGAATGAATGAATTGGCTCATGTGATTTTGGCGGCTGACAAGTCTGAAACCTGCAGGACATTCTAGCAGCCTTTAGGTGCAGTGCAGTGTCTGAAGGTGATCTGGAGCACAATCCCTTCCTCTTCTGGGAATTTCAGTGTTTTCTCTTAAGGCCTTCAGCTGATGGGATGAGGCCCACCCACGGGGGATCCCCGTGGGGATCATCTGCTTTGCTCAGAGTCCACTGGTTTCAGTATTAATCTCATCTAAAAATACCTTCCCAGCAACATGTAGACCAATGTTCAACCAAACAACTGGATACCATGGCCTCGCCAAGGGGACACATAGAATTATCACAGCAGGGCAGCAGGACCAGACTGTGACCATGGCAGAAGAGTGGAGATTTACCCTGGTTGGCAAATGGGTGTGGGAAGAGCCACCAACAGTGTCCACCTTGCTTGGTGGCCTCAACCCAGGGTTGTCATAGGATAATACACTGCCTGCCACATGGCTAGTGCCAAACAAAGGTGCCAGTCCCTGGAGAAGCAGGGCAGGGTTTCTGCAAGTTGATTTCGAGGGGCCCCTGGGGATGATGTCTGGTCACCTTGGGACAGGGCTGGTATCCTCTGCAGGCAAGGGGTCTGCTGGCAGTAAAGCAGGCACCTGGTCTTGCCAGTGAGTCCTGCCCCATCACTCCATGACCCAGGAGCTCGTCGCTGGTTTCCCTGTACCTCAGTGCTTTTCTACCTAAAAGCCAGTACAAAACCTTTCAAGGGTCATCTTTCAGAGTGAGCATCCAAGGAGATGATAGTGAAAGCATTAGGGTGTCTCTCAGCGAGGGAGTCGTTCTTGTATATTTGTCTCACTGTCTATCTGGTACGACTGTTGGCTTCAGAACCTTGAAGGAGAACCCAGGCAGAGGTGGGTTCTGTGTTTCTGGCAGGTCCCCATGCATCTCCTGGTCTTGAGTCCTCAGTCTGCCTCAGCCACTGTGGGTGACCCTGATGCACCCAGGAACAGGGCCTGGCCCAGGGTGCTACCCATGAGTTTTGCTGGCTGTCAACTGGCATAGCTGTTAGGGACATGAACAGTACAGACATGGCTAAAGCAGGGTGTAGTGGGAGAGGCCCAGCCGGGAGCTGGAGCTGGGGGCATGTCTTGGCTCTACCACCTCCTGTCGGTGGCTGGGCATGCAACTGGTCCTTGAGTTGAATTGGCCCCAAGCACTGTTGGAGCTGGCCAGTCCTGAAACCCATCTTCCCTGTTCAAAGTATTGATACAGTGACAGGCCTTGAAGTTATCTATGCTATTCTTACCCATCTTTAGGCAAATCAGAGAGAAAAGTCTCTTCCCCACGCACAGCCAAGAGACTGCCGTGACCTGTTCTGTATGCAGTTAGGGATTCCACTGAAAAAGCCATGGCCATACGAGATCTCCATGGATGTCCACACGGCCAGCTTGGAAAATTTTTCCCAGTGGCCCACGGCAGTAGCAGGCACCTGGCTGGGCTGAAGGATGTGGTCATTCAAGCATTTCTCCTGTCCACCTTTCACCAAATAATTCTAATTTCATTTTTTGGAGTCTATTTAAAATAACTATAAGGGATAAAGATATTCTTTGCGGAACCCCATTGGAAAATGGGCTGGCCTTTGCATTTCTGAGATGATCTCCAGGTAGGAGACACAAACTGGGTCAGTTTGTGGTGGTCTTGCCATGTGTTGCCCCAGCGGCGGCCAGTGCTCCTCTGTGTGGCGGCGCTCACAAGGGATTTTGCCATCGTTGCCAAAATGGAGAAGTGTTTCCCTATCGAACTGTATTGCCACCATGCCTCGATTCCTCACCAGCCTGGGGCTCCACCAAGTCCTGACTCTGCAAGCCACTCTCAGTGTGCGTTGTTAATGGAACCAGCATCTGTTGTGATGCATACCACCCCAAAACTTAGTGGTTTAAAGGAAGGTGCGTTCTTTCTTGTGGTCCTGTGGGCTGGCTGCATGGATTTCCAGCTGGCTGGTAGCTGGGCCCAGCTGGGAGGTCCCACAGCCCGGCCTCTCTCTCTGCATGGCCCTGTGTCCTGTGCTGCTTCTGAGCAGGCTGGTCTCGGGTCCCCCAGGGCAGAGGCAGAAGCTGCAGGCAGATCCTGCGGTTCCATTCTATCCACCAAAGCGAGATCTGCTTGGATTCATGGGGTGGGAAATCGACTCCACCTTCTGATGGGAATTGCTAGAAAAATATTGTGGCCGTGTTTTTCATTCAAAATTGTTGCTTGACTCTCCCATTTGGTTATTTAGCAAATTTTGTTTAAAACACTGGCCTCTTGTTGATACTTTAGGGGTTAGGGCTTCAACATAGGAATTTTGGGGGAAACACAAACATTCAGACCATAGTAGCGATGCATAAGAGCTGATTTAGGGTGGGTTGCTCTTGTAGTCCTGGGGCCTGGGTGGGCCTGTGGTCTAGACCCGGCTTCCTGCCTTGGAGGCCACAGTTGGCCCTCAGGGCCACATGTAACCCTTCGAACCAGACGTTATGTGCGTGGATTGACATTTGTAGTCTCATCAGACCATCGGGGTGCTTTACACCCTGAATGTGAAGACCAGGGTTTGCACAAAGGAGCCCGGCTCCAGCGTGGAGGGCTGGTGGTTTCAGGTCTCATTCTTGTGCTGTCTGCCTTAAGCAAGAACAACGAGGCGTCTGTTACTGTTACTATACTCTTTGCTAGTGTAAAAAAGTCCCACAGGTGGTAGTGAGGCCCCAGCGCGGTATGGCAAGAGCCTTGGGGAGCTGAGCTGCGTACACGTGTGACGGCTGAGTATTAGTGTTTGCGGTAAGGAGTCTGACTTACTCCCTCTTTACAAAATCTTCCCTTGTGAAATTTTCAAACATTCTCCAAGTAGAAAGAATACAATGGTAAAATCCATTGTCCAGATTTAAGATTTGTTAAAATTCTGCAACGCTTGCTCCTTATACCTCCCTCCCTCCTCCTTCCCTTCCTTCTTTCCTTCTTCCTTTGCTCCCTGCCTCCAACCCCTTCTCCCAGCCGTGATCCTGCACAACATGTTTTGTACCTTACACGCTTATGAGTATGCACTTTCTAGAAACACAGACACTTGGACTTCATAACCATAGTGCCTTCCAGGCACCGGAATGGTGACAATAACTCTTTAGCAGCATTACTGAGTTGCCGTTTATCTCAACAATGACTTCGAGCACTGGTTTGTTAGAATCAGGGGCTAGCAAGGCCCCATGCGCACGTGTTGCTCTGAGTCCCTGGTCCTACACTACAGCAGCTCCCTCCTTGCATCTTGTTAAAGACGTGCTGGAGCTTGGGCCTGGAGTCAGGGAGTGGACGGAGGCAGGTGTGGATAGACAAGGCCCCGGGATGCCCCTGCAGAGGGAGGAGGCAGTGGACCCTGTCCTCTCCTCACCTGTGGGAAACCTGCCCTGGGAGTCTGGGTTCTTTTGTCCCAGTTTTTCCAGCTAGGAAACAGGAGTCAGTTGGAATTTGCAAGTATGTGAAGGGAGAGGTGGGCCTTAACCCAAGCCTTTCCTGGTACCTGCACACACGTGCATCGCTGCAGGGCAGGGAGGCGCTGGGGTCGGCCTCTTTGAAGTAGGGCTGACGGACACCTCTGGGAAGGTGGGGGCACCTACTCCAGGAGGAGGAGAGAGTGGGACCCTCTGCGAGTGTCAAGTCAGCCCGAAAGGAGGCATAGGTTGGGAGCTTTGCTTTTTGCCCTTGGGTAAGAAAAGAGAAGAAAGCAATGCAGTCAGAGGAAACACTGCTGGCGGGATTACCTGGGAGGTGGCGCAGCCTGCTTGATCCTCCACTGCTGGGCTAGCCGCGGCTTGCTTCCATCGGGACGGCAAATTCCCGGTTTCCTTTCATGTTGGGAACCCACACGGGGCTCTGCCACTGGAAGCGGGCTTCCTCGTTCTTGCCCACATGAAGCAGTGTCCTGTCTGCAGGGTAGTGGTATCCATAAGGGGTTCCACGGTGGAGGGTCTGCCCCAGCCAGCCCTGTGTGCTCGGGCCTCATTGACGGGGGTGGGCGTGGTCCAGAGGATCCCATCAGATGGATGGAGGGACGCACAGGCAGATGGGGTGGATGTCCTGGGGTCTGCTCACCGCCTGTCTCTCCCGAAAACAGGTCATCCTTCCAGTTTGTAGACTTCCTCTGGAGAATTCCATGACACACACTCTCGAACTGTGGATGAGATTGCTCACTGCATGGTCTGTGGCATTTTGGGTGGAATGATTCTTTGTTGGAGGAATTGCATGGCCTCCCTGCTTCCTCCCACTAAATGCTAGTGGCCACCCAGTCGTGGTGGTGGTTGAAGAGTCCTTCCATTTCCAAATGCCCCCCAGCATTTCCAATCATTAGTAGGCAGAGAAATCAGTCAGTGCTTGAAAATAATGAACTAGGATGAAAAATCCCAGAAAGTATTCTGCCAGTTGTCACAGGAAATATTTTCTGTGAAACTTTTTCAGTATTTAAGTATGTATGGGCTTTACTGAGTCACTGGTTAAAACATATTTCTGTGTATGTTGCAAGGAAAGACATTGCAGAAATGACAGGGACATTTTTGTCACTATGCATTGTGAGTATTCCTTTCCTGTGTTTGAGAGATTCAAAGCCAGCCTACCTTGGATGGGGAGGTTGCGGGCTGGGTTAGATAGCCAGTGTTGGGTGAGAAGGTCCTTTGTGAGTTCTCACAGGGGGATGTGACAGCTGTGGTGGGGGTAACTTTGGTGGCTCCTGGTTGTCCGAGCCTCTAGGTGTGTTTGTGCACACTCTCTGTGGCTGTACACTGAGGATAAGAGAAGAACAGTCAACCTGTCTCTTAAATAAGACATTTGTGAACTTTCCCTAACACATTTTTGGCCTCAAGATCAGTCGGATTGTGGACATTTGCAGGTCTTGTCCTAGGTAGGTCTGAGCCTCCTGGTGTGTTCCAGGCCGAGACCAGGGTCAGGGTCTGCGTCACCCACTGGCTGATGGCAGATGGGGACTGGGTTCCCCTGTGCAGCTCCTCACAGCCCCTTGCTCTCTCCTACCCCTGGTCATCCTCCCTGGGAGGCATCTCAGGGCAGAAGCAGGAGGCGGCTGCAGCCTGCCCCCTGCCAAACGGGGCAGCACCCCTGCACTGAGAACCGCAGGTGCCATTCCTGCCTTGCGAGCTGAGCCCACCACACCAAAGACTTGTGCCATTTGGGTCGACAGGAGGTAGCATTCACCCCAGGCCCGCCAGGAAGAGTGGGCAGGGTCTGTCCTGGTGCCTGCACTGCAGCCCTGGGAATCTCGGCTGTCCCACCTCTGCTTTGGGCTAGAAGTGACTGAGTCAGCAGAAGCTTTGCTTCCATCAGCTCGGGAAGCTTCTTTCACCCCTAACCCAGAGCCTGCCTTAGAAATGGTCCCACTGACCAGAGAAGATTTTTGGTAACAAGGCACAATTATGAGGTTAAAGAAAAGTCAAACAACTGGCAAAACAATAACGGAGCTCTCTTGTGGGTTGGACCTGGTTGGACGGGGGCCTCTGTCATCCTTGGTTCCCTGCCTCTGAGCCAGATGCCCAGACTCCGGCCGTCCATACCGTCTGCCTGCCCTCAGCTGCTGTGGTCTGCCGGGCTGCAGGATGAGCAGAGCACCCACGTCCGTGGGGTGCAGAGTGAGAGCCAGCCAAGAGAGACCCCTGTCCGGGGGTATTGGCCCTCAGTGTGTCTTGGAATGGGGACTCTCAAATTAATCTGGGGACCTCCTTAGAGTAGCCAACTTTTATTTTGTTAAATAAAGAGAATTTAAAAAAAAAATACTTTTTGATTTAAAATTGTCTCCAGGATCTCCTGCAGTTGGCGTCATTTTGACTAGATCCTCTTGGTGCCCAACAGTCAGCGGGGTTTATTTTACAAAAGGGTGCACCACGGCTCAAGGAGAATCTGATGACAGGATTCACATGCAGAACTTTACCTGGTCCTCTCTGCCTTTGTGTGTGCATGCATATGCATGTGTGTACGTGTGCAATATGCATGCGCCAAGCGCACATTCGTGTATGTATATGTGTGCACATAGACCTGCAGTATACTAAGTGTGAAAATAACACTATGTCTACAAAAACAGTGTGCATACCTTAAATAAAAAATACTTTATTGCTAAAAAATGCTAACGGTCATCTGAGCTTTCACTGAGTTGTAACTCTGTTGATAGTGGAGGATCTTGCCTCAAAGTTGATGGCTGCTGACTGATCAGGGTGCTGGTTACAGAAGGTCGGGGTGGCTGTGGTCATTCCTTAAAATGAGATAATAATGAAATTTATCACTTTGATTGGCTCTTCCTTTCACAAAAGATTTCTCTGTAGGATGCAGTGTTGTATAAGAACATTTTACCCACAGTAGAACTTTCTTCAAAAGAGAGTCAATCCTCTCAAACCCTGCTGTTCTGTATCAACTACCTTTATGGAATATTCCAAATCCTTTGTTGTCATTTCAACAATATTCACGGCATCTGCACCAGGCATAGATTCCATGTGAAGAAACCACTTTCTTTGTTCATCCATAAGATGCAACTCCTCATCCATTAAAGTTTTTCATGAGATTGCAGCAGCTCAGTCGCGTCTTCAGGCTCCACTCCAATGCTGGTTCTCTCGCTATGTCACCACATCTGCAGTTCCTCCGTCCCTGAAGTCTTAAACCCCTCACAGTCATCCATAAGGAATCAACTTCTCCCAAACTCCTGTTAATATTGATATTTTGACTTCCTCCCATGAATCATGAATGTTCTTAAACGTGTCTAGAATGGTGAATCCTTTCCAGAAGATTTTCAATTTACTTTGCCCAGATCCGTGAGAAGAATCTCTATCTATGGTGGCTATAGCCTTATGAAATGTATTTCTTAAATAATAAGACTGAACATCGAAATTACTGTTTGATTCATGAATTGTAGAATGGATGTTGTGTTAGCAGGCATGAAAAAATATTAATCTCCTTGTACATCGTCATCAGAGCTCTTGGGTGACCAGGTGCACTGAGCAGTAATATTTTGAAAAAGAAAAATATTTTATTCTGAGCAGTAGGTCTCAACAGTGTGCTTAAAATATTCATTAAACCATGCTACAAACAGATGTGCTGTCATCCAGGCTTTGATTTCCATTTCTAGGACATAAGCAGAGTAGATTTAGCATAATTTGTAAAGGCCCTAAGATTTTCAGAATAGTATATAAGCATGGGCTTCAACTTAAAGTCACCAGTTTCATTAATCCCTAATAATGAGAGAGTCAGCCTGTGCTTTGAAGCTTTGAAGCTAAGCATTGACTTCTTCTCTCTAGCTGTAAAAGTTCTAGATGACATCTTCTCCCAACAGAAAGCTGTTTCTTCTACACTGAAAGTCTATTGTTCAGTGTAGCCACCTTCATCAATGACCTTAGCAAGGTTTTCTGGATAACTTGCTGCAGCATCTACACCAGCACTTGCTGCTTCATCTTGCACTTTTATGTTATGGAGTCAGCTTCTTTCCTTAAACTTCATGAACCAACCTCTGCTACCTTCCAACTTTTCTTCTGCAGCTTCTTCACCTCTCTCAGCCTTCAAAGAATTGAAAAGAGTTTTAGGTCCTTGCTCTGGATTAGGCTTTGGCTTAAGGGAATGTTGTGGCTGGTTCGATCTTTTATCTAGATCATTAAAACTTTCTCCATATCAACGATAAGTTTGTTTCACTTTCTTATCATTCATGGTTCACTGGAGTAGCACTTTTAATTTCCTTCAAGATGTTTTCTTTTGCACTCGCAACTTGGCTGTTTGGCACAGAGGTCTAACCTTTGTCCTATCTTGGCTTTCAACACACCTTCCTCACTAAGCTTAATCATTTCTAGCTTTTGATTTAAAGTGAAAACACGCGAGTCTTCCTTTCACTTGAACACTTAGAGGCCATTGTCGGGTAAATAATTAACCTAATTTCAATATTGTTGTGTCTTAGGGAATAGGGATGCCAAGGAGAGGGCGGGAGACAGGCGAATGGCTGGTTGGTGGAGCAGTTAGAACACACACAAGATTCATTAAATCCACCATCTTATTAATGTACGGGTGCAGTTCAGAACACCCCAAAGCAATCACAATAGTAACATTAAAACTCACTGATCGGCTGGGCGCGGCGTCTCACGCCTGTAATCCTAGCACTCTGGGAGGCTGAGGCGGGTGGATCATTTGAGCTCAGGAGTTCAAGACCAGCCTGAGCAACAGCAAGACCCCGTCTCTATCAAAAATAAAAAGAAATTGGCCAAACAACTAAAAAACAGAAAAAATTAGCCAGGCATGGTGGCGCGTGCCTGTAGTCCCAGCTACTCGGGAGGTTGAGGCAGGAGGATTGCTTGAGCCCAGGAGTTTGAGGTTGCTGTGAGCTAGGCTGCCGCCACGGCACGCTAGCCTAGGCAAGAGAGTGAGACTCTGTCTCAAAAAAAAAAAAAAAAAAAAAAAAAATCACTGATCTCAGATCGCCATAACAGATATAATCATAATGAAAAAGTTTGAAATAGAGTGGAAATTACCAAAATGTGACACAGAGGCACGAAGGGAGCACATGCTGTTGGAAAAATGGCACCAAGAGACTTAGTCAACAGTTACCACAAATCTTCAATTTATAGAAAACTCAGTGTCTGCACAGTGCATGCAGTATAGCAAAGCGCAATAAAACAGGGTGTGCTTGCGAGTGTCTCGTTGGTTTCTGAAATGGAGGCAGAGAGTGACTTTTGTTGTTATTTTTTCTTCTTGTTTCTTCAGGCAAATTGTTTCTCACCCTCACTCATGTGCCAAACTCCAGACTGCTTCCTGGCTTGGCACGATTACTGGTAAGGCGCCCTTAAGCATTCCTTTTATTTGTCAAATCCCTGTTATTTTGTTAGAATCTCTCTTGCAGCCAAAATAGCCTCAGGAGAAAAATACTGAAAAAAAGAAACGAATAAGGTGTGTCAGAAGAATGTGGGAGGGGCTTATGCAGATAATTATGCGTGGGTAACAGTGCTGCGCCTTTTCAGCTCTGTCTCAATGTTTCCATTTTCCTCATGAAAGCACTCTAGCACGTGAGGCGCCTTTGTGGAAAGGCCAAGGACCGAAAGGCAGCCTCCGCCATCCTTGCTGGGCTCCTCCGTCTTTCTCCACAAGGACACAGCATTAAGACACACTGTGGAATTTCTCTGCGTAACTGTGGACGTGCTGTTTTGTAGCCCCCTGCACCCCTCAACCTGCCTTAGCAGAAACCATTCCGTGTCATTTCATGGTCTCCGTACGTGCAAGAGTTAATGGCTCTACAACGTTTCCATCCCATGGGGCCGCTGGTTCCGCACTCTCCCATTCGTCTAACACACGGTTGTGGAATGCGGACCTCAGTCTGTGCGCTTGACCTTCCCTGGCATCGAATGTTGTTTTTCTCCCATTGGTGGGCCCTTCCTCAGTTGAGATTGACAGGTGTGGAATGAGCAGGGTCAGTGGCGTGAACATTTTTTGCAGTTCTCATTATAGATCTCCCAGAGACTTTCCAAAGTGCTCCCAATTCATGAGTCATCTCCCTGGAGTTTTCCTCGCCCTTGGTGTGGACCAGGGCCCCGACAAAGGCTCCCCTGCTCCCAGCGGCTCTGCTGGAGCCCCTTCCCACCTGTCCTGAGGCAGCTGTGCCCAGGGCTCTGGCCACGTGGTGCTTCATTCCCCTACCCACCTCACACGTGGTTTCCCGATTTAAGGAAACACCTGGAGAGAGACGGAGCCATCCAGTCCATGGCAGAGCTCCGTGGGCCTCCACCTGCAGGATGTGCCTGGGGTCCGGCTGCTCCTGGAGTCCAGCAGCAAGACACGGACACGGCCCGGCTTCTGCCCCGGAGGCGGGCGCTTCGGCCTGTCTGTCTGCTGGGCGGCAGGGACCCCGCCAAGAGAGACGCAGAGGCACTGTGAAGAGATGTTTCCCGGAGGGACCAGGTGTTTTAGGAAGATTTTCCTGGTGCTTGGCGCTGGTCTGGTGACTGGCATTCACACCAGCTCCCACGAGGCTGGGTCCCTCCTTGCCTCTTTGTGACTAACTTCATGCTCCCCATCAGGGTCCAGACTTGGGAGGTGATCGCTGCCACCCACAGTGAAGTCTTCCTCTAAGGCTGTTTGGGAATGACCAAAACTTAGATCTGTTTTTTCTTTTGTAACTTTCTTGTTATACCATAGGTATTTTCCATGGCAATGAATCTGGATCTGATTATTATTTTTAGTGACTGCATAGTATTCAAATTCCACTCTGTGTTAGCACCACAAAACAACAAGAGCCAAGTTGCTGGATATTTTAAAACTTCTTTCAGTTTCTCCTGTTGTGCATAATGCTGCAAGGAATGTTCTCCCGTCCAGATCTGTACATGTGTGCTCATTGGCTTAGAACAGTTCCTTGTAGTGGAATTAGACATCGTAGTAAGTGCTTTAAATGGAAAAGTAGGGCTTTTGTTTGCATGCATCCTGCCCACTGAGACCCTGCGGTAAATGTATCGTGTCTCTGTGCTTCTCTCTCCTGGTTCTGGCTGCTTTGTTGTGGGACAGGGGTCCCCATGGTCTGGCTGCCAACCAGCTGGTGCTACATGTTTAACTTTTGCAAAGGGCTGCACAGTTCACCAGGCTCTCCCCATTCATCAAGCCTTACTGTGGATGTCCCGGCCGCAGAACCCTGGGGCAGTGTCTCTGTTCCCATTTCCTTCCTCCCTCCGTCAGTTCAACAGATAGGCATGGGATCCTTCTCACTGTCAGGCCTGTGGATAGGGGAAGGGCAGGGTGCGGCTGCGAGGCATCCTGGTGATGTGAGCACTTTCATGGCCTAGGGGCCAGAGGACCTTGCTCAGGAAGGAGGAGAAAGGAGGCCCAGGCATGGGGTGGGCACTCCTGTTAGGAACCAAACGCAGTGGCTGGACTGTGGGATGCAGGTGGGGAGGGCAGGGATGGGTGGATTGACAATGCAGATGTTCTGGTCAGGACATGAAGAGCCTTGAATGGGCTGGTAAGGGGTATGTGTGTTGGGGCCCATCCAGGAGTATCATTCATTCATTCATTCATTCAGCAAGTCCTTAGCCCTGTTCTAGGCATGGGGAACTCTGTATGAACCAGACATGGCCCTGCCCTTTTGGAGGTGACTTTCCCATATATAATGACTGTAGGACATCATTTTCGGTATTGACAAGGACACTAAAGCAAAACAAGGTAGGGCAAGTGGGGGGCAAGACCTGGCAGCGGTGGGTGGATGGTTTTCCACAGGGTGTCGTACAAGGCCTCCTCGAGGAGGTGGTGTTTTGGCAGACATTTGAAGGAACAGAGGAGTGAGTTGGGCAAGGGTCTGGGGGAAGTGAGTTACATGTGTAGGGAACAGCAGGTGCAAATGTCCTGAAATAGCAACCAGCTGAGCAAGTTGGAGAATAGGCCCGAGGTAGGCAGAGGTTAGATCAGGTTGGCCATGGGCCCATGAGAAGAACTTTGGATTTTTTTTTTGTAAAAGATGGTCTTTGTATTGGTGTGGAGTGTGGACTGGCAGGGAGAAGGGGGGAGTGGGAACCAGGACACAGAGCCTTTTGGGGGTTTTATTTTGCAGGGCTTGCTGATGGATTGGCTGTGTGCTGAAAGAGAAGGAGCCCCCAGGTTTAGCCTTGACTGTGCAGGGAAGCGGGTTCTGCTTGTACAGACAGGGGAGCAGGGGGGAGGCACGCGGGGGAGAAAACTGGGAGCTCTGGTTTGGAGAGTTGAAGCTGGTGATACCTCGGGGACGACGGTGCGGTGGAGTGGGAGCAGGTGGTGCTCAGGGTCTGACAGGCTGCAGCTAGCTGGTGACTAATGGGCAGTTTCAGGAGCTGGGGGTAATGGGGAAGTGACTATCGTCAGCCCTTTGAGGAAATGTTCTTAGAAGGAGCAGAGAAGCAGTCCAGGAATGGGGTGGCTGGGTGGGGGTCCAGGGATGGGATGTGTTACAGCGGGCTCTGTGTGCGTGGAAAGCTAGTGCAGGGAGAAAAAGCTGGAGAAGTCAGGAGTAGAAGAATGAGAGCCAGGGTTGTGGGGGGACAAGGCCACGCAGCCGCTGGGCATCCAGGGTTAGCACGTGACGGTACCTTGCATGAGCCGGGCCACCTGCAGCGGGTCACCGTGTTCTGGACTGCAGTTTGTTGGGAGGCTTGAGCTCCTGTGTGTTGGTGCATAGAGCACCCATGCACTGGTGGGTAAGGACTGTGGAGGGGTGGGCGGCCCCGTAGACGTAGGGCCGCGCTGTGGGCTCCTGGTGGGTCCTTCCCAACCTCAGGCAGAGCAGGTACACAGTGCGGACCCAGCCAGCTGACGGGACGATGGCCAGAGGTCTGGGAGGAGCAGCTCCCTGGCCCCTATTATTACAGGTGTCCTCACATCCGGTGCAATGCACCCATCCCCCACCCCCAATTTCAGCAACCTCACCTTGCAAATCTAAAATCTTTATCTGCAGGGCTCCACTGAGTGCTGGTTACCATGGAGGTCCCCGCCTATCCTTTGCCCTCCAGGCCCCGACACTGGCCCCTTAACTCCCTTAATTCCCACCCGGTTGAAATCATCGCAAGTGCTGAAGAGTTGAGGATTCACCCTCAGTTCTTTCCTCTGCCCTCTGTCCAGCCCCCACCCTGTGCTCAGGGGCCTCCAATTCCCTGTTTTTGCCAGGGCTGAGTCTACTTCTGAGCCTGGCATGCACCACCTCCTTCCCTCCGCACTCAGAAAGGACCACGGGTTTATCTTCTCTCTGCTCCCACCCACACAGTAAACTCACAAATGAATGAATGGACCGATGAGCTGTGCCAGGAATAGTTATAAACCAGCTAATCAGAAACTCAAAGGGCAGCAGATAGGGGCCACAGCCCAGGGCGTTCCTAAGGCCCAGCCCAGGGTGTGACCTGGGGTGTGGTGGCTGAGAGATAGTGGCCTTAAAACCTGGGGCTGTCTGTGGATTTACACGCTCCTTCATTCCATCAGCAGTGTTTGTCCAGTACAGCCCATGTCCAGGAGGCTGGTGCGTGGAGTTTGTAGCATGAGTGGGGGCGTGAGATACGGGAACGCACAGAGGACAGCAGCGACGGGGAGATGCCCCGGCCTGGGCGCAGTGACAGCCGCTATAGCAAACAGGGTGAGGTGGGACTTGAACTGCCTTTTTCTTTGCCTGAGTAACTTTTTTTGTAAATAAAAGAGGAAAAGGATTGTGAGTACTATGCTATAAATATACCGTAGTGTTTTTTACATTGTAAGAACAACACGATGAGCCTTTCAGGAAGGCGGGAACAGACCTGCAGAAACTGCCCTCAGCCTCACCATCCCACCCTCCCTGCTGCCTGGGGAGGGGCCTTCCAAGGCTCTTTCTAAGTGGATATGCACAGGGCTGGGAAGCAGGAAGAAGGAGCTGAAGCAGCTTTTTTTCCAGTTACAACCAGTCCTGGGAGCTCTGTCCAGCTCTGGAACAGCAGTGCCTCCTATGCCGTGGCCGTGTGTGGGGCCAGGGGCACCCAATGTGGGTGCCACACCAGACAGGTGGCTCAGGTAAGATGCTTCAGGTCTGAACCTCAGCTCCTTGGCCATGAAAGGGAAACCAATTTCTGGGTGATTCTGGGGTTCCTGAGCTGTGTATGTGGACATGCTCGGAGCACCCTGCGTGGTGAGCTGTGTTTGAGACTGAATTATGAGTGGGTTGAAGAATGGTACAAACCATGGTGGGGCCCTCCCGCCTCGCGGAGGTCTCTACCGCCTGCTGCGCTTGCCTGTTGTGCCTCATGCTGGCCTCCCAGTGTGGTCGGGGCCGTGTCTTGGGTAGTTGGTGGTGGCAGCTTCCATCTGGAATGGCTTTGGGGTCCTTGGGACTATGGATGTCCAGCTGGCCCTGACCAGGGCCTCTGCAGAGTCTCCTGACAGTGCAGCCAGGTAGGGTCGTCTTTGCATCCTGGGGAGACCGAGGCTGGAGGACACTGGGTCCTGGCCAGGTATGTTTCTGATGGTGAGGACAGACCAGGCCTCTGCCTATCAGCACAGCCGATTCTTGCTTGGATGTCTATTTTGGTTTTTCCTTTATTCTGAGTAGGAGATGCACTATTATCTACTGGAAACATGCTTTTCATGTGCTGGACACTTCTTGGGGTTAGATTTGAGTAGAGTAGGCATTACATCAAGGCAAGGGCATCACTTATTGGTGGCCGGGGAGTCCCTGCCATGCGAGAGGGCAGGGACACCTTCCACTGAAGTTCAAATCAGAGGCATTTAACGATTAGCTCCCTTGGAGCACTGAGTGTGATGGGACCAGAGCCAGCCTGGAGCTTCCATGAGGGCACATCTGCCTGTGCCAGAAGATGGGGTTTCGAAGCTAACCCTGTACCAGTGGGGGCCCTGCCCTGTGCCCGCCTTCTCCAGAGCAGGGTCTGACCTGCCTGCCTTACTCCATCCCGGGAATGAAAATACTGACTCACAGTAGCAATGATAACAAAAGCGACTCTCACGGGTCCTGGTGTGGTGGCTCAGGTCTGCAATCCTAGCACTCGGGGAGGCTGAGGTGGGAGGATCACTTGAGGCCAGGAGTGCCAGACCAGCTTGAGCTGCTTAATGAGACTCTGCCTCTACAAAAAATACAAAAATCAGCTGGGTGTGGTCATGTGGGCCTGTAGTGCCAGCTACCCAGGAGGCTGAGGAAGGAGGATTGATTGAGCCCAGGAGTTTGAGGTTGCAGTGAGCTCTGATCATACCACTGCACTCTGGCCTGGGCAATAGAGCCATACCCT
>RJWJ010023530.1:0-25765 GCA_004363605.1 Indri indri | reverse complement strand
CTTCTGAGCCTGACTAGCCTGTCCTTGGGAATGTCCTCAAGAGCCCACTTTTAGAAAGAATTCTGCTAAGTCAATTTAGCCAGAATTCCCCACCATCGATATCTGATCACCCTTGATATCTAATGAAATTCCTAATTCCTCCCCCTCCCCAAGGTAATATCTGATCACCCTGGCCTGCCTTCAGCAAGAATCTTGTTAGGTCAGTTTAGCAAAGAATTACCCACCCTCCTAATAATTTTCCATCCATCAACACCCCTCCCCTTGGCTATAAATCCCTACTTTTCTTTGTTGTATTTGGAGTTGAGCCCAATCTCTCCCTTCTACTGCAACGCTTCATAGCCATAGTCTCTACACCTATCACAATAGTCCTGAATAAAGTCTGCCTTACTGTCTTTAATAAGCATCATGAATAATTTTTTCTTTAACAAATGTTAACATTATGAGTGGTAAACAAGACAGTCTATACTGTCTGTCTTATTCATTACTATACCCCCAGTGCCTAGAACAGTACGGTGCCCTCAGTAAGTAGCCATTTGATATATCCTTGTTCAGTGAACGAATGTACTTACAATAAAAGAACGATATACTCAGAGAACCTGGGAACCTTTAATCGGTGGAATAACCTATTTTATAAGAATTTTAAAACATTTTAATATTTTTAAAACTGAGGGTGAAAAGTTTATTAATGACTACTTAAAAAACTATTAGCACAACCTAATTTCACGGCATTGGAATCTCAGAGTTAAAAGTTCTTAAAGGGCACCTAGTCTAAGCCCAATTCCAATTACGGAAAGAAATTGAATTTTCTGGCTATTTTTTAAGGTATTTTTTTCTTGAAGGGAGAATTATTTTATTATTTATAGCGCATTTAGAACTTTTGAAATTACCTAATTTATCTTAAGTTTGCATTAATCATGTCAAAGCTTGTAGTTAATGTTCACAGGATTGAGCCAGCAGCCAAAGCATTAATGCCCACTTGAGGTCATAAAACTTGTATTATAAAAGGCTTTAAATAATATGTATACTGTATAGTTTTGTCAAGGGTTGTTTTAATTCCAGAGGACAGTCATAACAGAGATGATTATCAATTCAAGGTGACATTGGTATCTCCTTCTTACTAAACTCAGCAGTTTAAAAGTATTCAGTATAGCTAGTCGTTGAATCCATGCCAGGGAGGAAATAATTGACTTAACTGATCTAAAAGTGTGTTTGAGCTGTTTTTCAGCTCTATCAACACACACATGAAAGCAAGATTCTAAAAGTGCCATCAGATCCATAATGTTTATATAGCAAAGCAAACAACCTTTGTTATTCCAATTAATGCATCTGCTCATGAAGTCTGATCCAAAATGTTTTATTTTTTTCTCAGCTACACTGAAAATTATAATGTTGACTCATATTGAAGCAATTTAGAAATGTACTCAGCCGCAAAATGAAAGTGGATCATGTTAAGTGTAATATTTGTTACTAGGGTACCTGCTAAAAATAACATCTCAAAGTTATATATTAATATATTTCCTTTAAAGGGTTTTAAGCATTGTCACGTATATGGTATCTTCTTCTCTCTCTAAAGGGGATTGAGCCAAGTAATATTATTTTCTCGACCTACAAACCAATGATAATAAATGTCAGCAGGTAAAATATGTACAGGGAAAATAATGTGGCAAGATCAATTTGTTGAGATACCTTGGACTGTGTGGCCTACAATACTTTACAGTAATTCCTCTTTTTCCTTTGATAATTTCATTATAAAATGAGGAATGGGATTTAGGAGTTGAATGTCCTAATACCTGAAAAGCACTTTAAATATAATATAATTTTGATACCATTAGTTTTACCAATGAGAAGTGAAATGATCTGTTTAAGGACACACTATAAGTGGCTAATCTGAGTCATGAACTTGGGGATTTTTGATTCTAAATATTGTGTTTTCTCTGCTACCTCTTATGATCGTGAATAATAATTGAGCTAAATCCAACAAGATTCGGGATATTCAACAGATAAAATGATCTAATGTTTCCACAAATAAATAACATTTTTAAAAAGGAGGGGAAGAAGAAACAACTATAGATTAAAAGAGACATATCAATAAAATGCTAAATGTGACTTTTAAAAGTCTTGATTAGAATAAACCAAATGTAAAACTACATTCTTGAGACAACCAAATGAAATTGACCACAGAGTGGGTACTCCATAACAGTAAGGAATTATTGTTAATTTTGTTAGATATGATAGCAGTGATATGGTTACGCTAAAAAGAAGCCCTTATATGTCAGAGCTATAAACTGAAGTATTTACCAGTGAAATAACCTGTCTGGTTATGCGCTTTAAAATACTCCAGGAAACAAACAAATTAAAGTGCAAGAGATAGATTGGTAAATGTTGACAATGTTGATAATCACAGAGGCTAGGGTTATTCATCCTACTTTACTTTTTATTTGTTTTATTTTTTATTTTTTAGAGACGGGGTCCTGCTCTTGCCCAGGCTGGTCTTGAACTCCTGAGCTCAAGCGATCCTCCCACCTCAGCCTTCCAAAATGCTAGGAATACCGGTGTGAGCCACCGCACCCAGCCCGTATACTACTTTACTTTTATGCATGTTTGACATTTTTTATAAACATTTTTTAAAAAGTAATTATTGAGTTTGTACGTCAAATAAGACACCATCAGCATACTTCATCAATCATTGAGGGGTCCAACTTTCATGTTATTTTAAATTGGAGAATAATAACAGAAACATTGTATCATGAATCTACAAGGTTTGAATCTATAAGGTTTGAAGGTTCTGATATACCTAACTCCAACCTCATGCATGACTGCTGCACTGAAATGTAAAATTATGCTTTGTATTCAATATGTGTATACATAAAATGAAACTGCTCTCTCCCCTGTATTCTTGTTCCTTGATTCTCTAGCGTAGTAACCCTATTAAAAATTTCAATTCAGCAAATATTTCTGGAATGATATACCAGGTTCCATTAGGCCCCAGGAATAGCAAGTGGTATGAACATGATTTTTATATATATATATAAAATAAGAAAATACCTACAAATACCTCCTATATGTATCTATGTATATGCATATATATTGTATATGATAATAGAACTGATAAATGCCATAGTAGCTATATGATAAATGTACACTAGGAAACTTAAACATGTAATCCAAATTTGATTGATTATTCATGTTTAAGGAAAGACAGAATTTTCTCTTTTCTCTATAAAAAGTAATATTTTTACTTACAAAATATGAAGAGATAATCAAAGCATATACAGCCAAAAAATGCAGAAAATAAGTATTATACAGGTATGCTGGATAATTAACTAAAAAATTGTTATTTTTCTGGATTTGGGGATGTTTGTGGTATTTGTCAGCTTTTAAAAATTTGTCAATAGTTTTGTCTTTCATTTCAAATACTCACTTTCACATCCAATTTTGTATTTGTTTCCTTAAAGAGGTCTGCCACTTTGTATAAACTTCAGGTGCCACATAACCTGAATCCACTTGAATGCCTATAATTTGCTAGTCACTGTTCTGGGAGCTAAGGATATATCAGTGAACAAGAGAGAGAGAAAGAGAGAGGGAGAAAACTTTCTTTTGTGAAGTGTATATTCTAGTTGGAAGAGAGAGACAAACAGAAACATAATAAGCAAGTAAATTAAATAGTACCATAGCTTAGTGCTATGAGAAAAAGTTGAAGAGGGTCGGGGGTGGAGAGTGCAGTCTAGGGAGACATGAAACCACAATTTTAAATAGGGGGAGTCAAGGTAGGTCTCATCAAGAAGGTGACTGTGAGCAAACAGTTGAAGATTGTTGATAGTATCAATGGAATCTAGTGTCGTATATTAGTTTAGAGATACTCTATTAATCACCTATCCAGGCCCCACTTTCGAGTATTTGAAGTAAAATAACCCCAAAGGTGCATTAGTAGGAGTATAAAGCAATAACAGGTGGACCAGGGTTAAGAACTGAACAGTTCCCTGAGGCACAGATCTTAGAGATTGGTAGTAAACAATGCAGGGGCATGAAACAATCATTGGAAAATAATAAAATGGGAATATTGCATTTACCAGAACATCTGCAGGGGTGAGCCCTCCAAGGCGGGTAACTCTTGAGGTCTGCTATGATTAACGGTGGAGTTTTGTATTGCTGAGTAGCTCACCCTACGGAGAATATGGAACCATATCTGAAGTGTCCAGGGCAATAGGAGGCTGGTTGCTGCCACCAAGAGTTGTCCTTGTACCCCCCTTCTCACCCACTTAGCATTCAATCTTTCCTCTAAATAAAAGTTGGCAAAACAACAGAAAGTAGTTCAAATAGTTAACGGTTTATAGGGTATATTATTGACCTGCCCTAGAAATAATAAAATATGAAAATGGGACTGTGAGTGTGCAAATTTTAAACTTTCTTAGAGCACTATATGTTCTGTTTATATTTCTACGTATAGGCAGCTGTATGTATGTATGCAGAATGACAAAAGGACAAGTCAGAACTGGGTATGAGCGCTGACTCTGCCACTTAGCTTTTTAGCCTTCGGCAAATCAGAAAGGGAAAAACTAAGTTTTACCATCTATAAAAGGGGAATAATAATAAGTTTCTTTTATGATAATTAAATGAGATAATTGTGTTTAAATGAACTTAATCAACAAAGTATCATACACATGTTTGGCATAGTAAAGCTACAAGGTGGCTCCCAGTAGCTATGTAAGAATCATAGTAGTTATTAAGTATATAATAATTTAATTTACGGTAATTATCAACAAATAGTTAAGACAGGGCAAAATGCTTTAAAATCTCAATTTACAGTCTGTCTTCATGTAGTTTCTAGAAAGCAATCTACTTTAAAGTGAAGACTTTTCAACATCTTTTAATGGAACACTAGAGCACAAGACAGACAGACATCTTATTTCTCAAAAGCAGAATAGGTATTTTCTTACTCACTTGAAATGAATACTGAAGGAGTGACCCTTAACCAAATGAAAGTTCAGCATCAAAAATAACTGGCTATTTTCTCAAAATTGCCAGCTAGGTAGAGTGATTCCTAAATGATACTTCTTGTCAGCACGAAAGATGATCTCAAGAATGAACAAAAATAGCCTCTGTTCAACAGCTGTGATATCTATAATTTATAAGCTGTGATCATCTCTCATCAGATTGTCCTGATGTCTAAGCAAGAATGAAAGTTCATCATTTGTATTTTTAGTACTTCTCAGAAAACAAAGTTTTGTTCCAGCCTATTCTTTCAGATCAATACATTTCTCTTTACATATAAGCAGTGTGATAAGAGACTTCATCTTTGAAGAATTTGACCTTGGCATGCACACAGTGTTATAAGCGTTTGACTACTCCTTAATAATTTATCCCCAATGGCAAGTAATCTTTCTTTTACTGTTTTTAAAAAATTTTATTTGACAAATAAAAATCGTATACATTTATTGTGTACAGCATGTTGTTTTGAAATATGTATATATTATGCAATGGCTAAATTGAGTCATTAACGTATGTATCACCTTACACACTTATCTGTTTCGTGTGTGTGATAAGCAAATAATCTTTTAAGCACTGAAAGATAAGACATTAAAGAATGGGACAACATTAAAATAAGGAAGGAAAGATCAGGCAGGGAAGGAAGGAAGACATAATCACTTCATTACCAAATTCTTTGTCAGTCTTTAACACTCTGCCAGGGCGTCATGCTTCTAATTTCATCTTACCATTATTTCACTTCTATTTTTATCACGTTCTATTCTATTATTTAAGAACAAATGTCCTTATATTGTCCTTGTCCTTCAGAATACCTCTCTCTTATGTACTCGACTTTCTGTGGGCACTACATTCAGTTTTCCTTTCCTTTTCTTTCAGCATTTCCTTCTTGGGCAGCAGTTCTACCACATATTATTTCTATACTATAAATTTATATGAGCACGTTCTAAAATACACTCGAGCAAATACCGCGACTGCGATATTCTGGAAAACTTTGAGCAAATTAGTTAAAATTGAGAGCTTTGGAGGAAAGGGTCTCTTCCATCGATAGGACGAGATAATTGAGAATTACAGACTAAGCAGAGGGCAATTGAAGACAGCGCAGAACTGGGTTCTCTGTGTGCCGTGACCTGTATCAGAAACCCTCCGCCGTGACTTGAGAACTTCCTTGTGGCTCTCCTCCGACCGCCCTTTGATCAGGGCCCTTCCACCCCTCCACACCCGCGTTTTCATCTATACATCCCCTCGCTCCCACACTTCAGGCCTGTTTCTCGTCTTCAAATTCTACTTCCACCTCTTTCCATCCCCTGAGATCGGGCCCAAATCTCACCCCACGTTTTCACTCGCCTCGGTTTTCCTCAGAAGGGCCCCCCCAACCCGCTGCCTCGCAGCACCTGCCGCCTGGGCCCTCACTCGGACTCCACGCACCTCGCCCCACCCCGGGTACCCGGCCCGCCGTCGCCGCCTCGGGCTCAGCCGCAGCGCCCCTCGCGCCCGGGCGCCGCCCGCCCTCGGCTCTGCGCGCCCAGCCCGCCGCCCGCCCGCTCTTCCCACCTGGGCCCCGCGCCCCGCGCCGCTCCCAGGCCCGCTGCCCGCTCCCCGGCCCGGGCCCGCCCCCCCGCGGGTCCCGCTGCACTGTGGGTAGGCGGCGGCGGCGGCGGCGCTGCTGAGGGGCCGGTGGCGGAGCGAGGCCGCGCGCGCCGAAGATGGCTGAGAAGCAAAAGCACGACGGGCGGGTGAAGATTGGACACTACGTGCTGGGGGATACGCTGGGCGTCGGCACCTTCGGCAAAGTGAAGAGTTGAGTACGCGTTCCAGCCGCCGCGCGGGGCTGCCCGGCTTGCGGGAGGCCGGGCCGCGGGCGGGCGCAGGGCCGGGCGGCAGGTGGAGCAGCCGCGGGCCGCGCGGAGCTGGGGCTCGGGGAGGGCGGCGGGCAGCGCCTCGCCCCGCAGCAGCGCCAGGACGGGCAAGGGCGGGGGGCAGAGGGCGACGGCGTGGGTTGGGGTCGGGCGTCCTGGGGTCCAGGTCCAGCGCCCCTCTGCCTTGGCGGTGGTCGGAACAAGGCACTTCTCTCTTCTCCGGACCTCAGCGTCCTCCGCAAAACTGGGAGATTGGACTAGATCCGTGGGGCGCCTTCCAGCTCGGAGACTGTATGGGTAGGGCTGGGGAATAGTACACGCCACTGATGATTGAGGTGCCGTTTGCTGCCAGGTGCCCTGTTAGCTGCGTTACATGTGATCTCATTGACTCCTTGCAGCAACTTGGTCAGCGTGTTATCCTCACCTTAAAGGTGACAAAACTGGGACCCCTAGAGCTTTAGTAAGTAACATGCCCAAGGTCACGCAGAAATTGGCAGAACCAGATGAAGGCTAAGATGTCCTCCAATTCTGTCCTTGCTGGGAGGTCCCTGCCATCCCAGATTCTTTGATGTTCCAGGACTCTTGGTTGGCGGGGCTGTCAGGGGTGTGGAACCTGTGGCCTTCTAGGTTCTTAAGTGAGGCCTTTTGACTGAATCCAAATTTTATAGAATAAATCGTTTTATTAAAAGGGGAGCAGCAGAGAAAGATGAAGCTTTTCTTCCCTCCTTTGGTGCTCAAAAAAGAACAATATTGAAATTAGAAGGCTGCAGGTTCCCCACCCCTGGTAGGGGTTGCTCCAGGGGCCAGAGGAGGTGGGTCTGTCTGCTGGGTGTGTGAAACGCTGGAAGGCAGCTGAATTTGGTCAGGGGTTAATTAGAACGGGAGATCCGAAGGTTGATGTATGTGTAAAATGGTTCTAGGAAGGCTTCTGGGATGAGGGAAAGAAAAAGGTTCCTTGGTGTTTGTTGGAGGATTTGGGGCTGAGGAGGTCAGCACTGTTAAGGCATTTTCTGCTGGTATCTGTTTTCTTGGAGATGCAATCCCATTTTGGGTGTAAGGATGCCTTTGAAATTTTATACGTCTTGCTAGAATTAAGTAACTAGTAAGAAGAGCTAGTTAAGTATTGAACTTTCCTTTTTGTTTTTTGTTAATAAGTTACATGAGATTTAATTAACTTGTTTTCTCTCCAGAACTAGAGCCAGTTTAGTAAACATACTTTGTTGCAAATCCAGAGGCATAAGTGAAATGTTGGCTTTTTTTTTTTTTTTCCTTTTTGCTGAGGAAATGCTGTATTGGCAGTCCAAAAATTTTATTCTGAGGTCTCTATTTCCTTGTAAAATTCATATTTTAACCTCAAGTCAAGGTTGTTGAAAAAGGAGAATAGACTCATTGTTCATTCCTGTGGCAAGGATCAGCTCTTGTTTTCTTCCACATATGTAACACCCATTCATTTGTTCAAAAAACACTTATTGAGCACCTACAACGTGGTAGGCACTGTTCTAGGCAATGAAGATACAGCAAGGAACAAAACCAGACCCTTTCATGGAGCTTATATTCTAGTAGTGGAAGACAAACAATAATCAGAATATATGTAAAATGCATGTTTAGTTTTATTGAGAAAAGTGAATCAGGGAAGGTAGCATAGGGAGTTCTGTGAGGCTATGTGAGTTCTGTGAGGTTGGCAGTTTTCATTAAGGTGGTCAGACAAGGCCTCACAGACAAGGTGGTATTTTCATAAAGACATAAAAACTTTGTAAAATTCCTTGAAGTCCTGTCAGGGCTATGAAGTCCTGGGTTATATTTGAAAGACCTTATAAGTAGAGTGGATAGGTAGGCGAATATATAATATTTAGAATGAATATAGGAAGATCTAGAGATTGGATCGATGCTTGTAACGTTACTCGTCATTTAATATCATTATTGAGGACTATCGAGTTATGACATTAAACATTACTCAAGCAAACGGTGCCTTTGCATTTGGACATGTACACTCACTCTGAAAGTTATATAGCTTAACCCTGTGTCCCTTTAAATTGTGCTTAAAAGTTTTTTCTAAATTCTTCTACTGTAATCTGGATGTAGAATAGAATACCAGACTTTCTAAATTCTTCTACTGTAATCTGGATGTAGAATAGAATACCTGTCAGATCAATGAGCCCATTGTCAAAGGACAACTTAACTCTCTTTTGTGTGTGCTCTTGAGCTGCTTCTAGGCACTGGCTTCTTAAAATATAAACTAACAGAAGGAACTTTGATTTACAAGAAATCCTTTTCCTGGAGAACTCCTGTCCAATGAGCAGCCAAATGGGAGATTTCCTAACACTACATTAGATCCTCTCTAAAGTGATACTGTCGTTTCCTATGGAAGATTAGAATCAGTACAATTGCTTTTTAATAAAAATTATAGAAATTGCTACAGTCTAAAGTTACTCATTTGATTCTTCAAGGTACAAGTGAAATAAAAGCACATGCATTTTTAAAAACAGCTTTATTGAAGTGTATTTTACATATCGTAAATTCACCCATTCTAGGTGTATACTTCAATGATTTTTAGTAACTTTACCAAATGCTGCAGCCATCATTATAGATCAGTTTTAGATTTTTTAGAACACCACAGCAATATCCCTCATAACCATTTATAGTTAATCCCATTCTCACACTCAGCCCCAGGAAACCACTAATGTATTTTATGTCTGTATAAATTTGCTTTTTCTGGACACTTCTTATAAATGGGGTCATTCAATGTGGAGTCTCTCATGTCTAGCTTCTTTAACTTAACACTTTTGAGGTTCATATGTAACATAGCATGTGTCATTAGTTCACTCCTTTTTATTGTTGAATAATATTCCATTGTATGAATATGCCACATTTTGTCTATACATTCACCATTTGATGAACATAGTTTTAAGTTTCAGGCCGTTACAAATAATGTCATTACAAATATTCACATACAAAAACATACATATGTTTTTATGTATCTTGGGTAGATTCTTAGTAGTAGATTGCTGGGCCATACCATGGTTTTATGTTTAACTTTTTGAGAAACAGCCAAAGTTTTCCAGAATGGTTGCACCATTTTACAGTCCCACCAACAATGTATGAGAGTTCCCTCTCTCCACATCTTTGCCAACATTTGTTATTGTCTGCCATCCTAGTGCGTGTGAAATGATATCTCATTGAGGCTTTAATTTTGCATTTTCCTAAGTAAAATCATCCCTAAGGGCTAATGATGTTGAACATTTTTCATGTACATATTAGTCATTTATATATTTTGTTTGATGAAATATCTGTTTATATCTTTTGCTCACCTTTTGATTGAGTTGTTTATCATTTTATAAGTTGAGTTATAAGAATTCTTTGTAAATTCTAGGTACAAGTCCTTTATTGGATATATGTTGCAAATACTTTCTCCCAGTCTGTTGGTTGTATTTTCATTTTCTTAATAGTGTCTTTGGAAGTATAAAAGTTTTGAATTTTCATGAGCTCCAATTTATTGATTTTTTTTTTTTTTTATCTTTTATGGACCATGGCCTTGGTGTCATAGCTGAGAAAGTTTTGCCTAGCCCAAGATCTTAAAGATTTTCTCTTACATTTTCTTGTAAATGTTTTATTATTTTAGCTCTTACATTTAATTCTAAGGCCCATTTCAAGTTAATTCTTGTATACAATGTGAGATGAGGTTCTAAGTTCAACTTTCTGCTTTATCGTCCCAGCATCTTTTGTTGAATGCATGTACGTTTTTAATTATTATAGATTTTAGACATTGTAAAATTCTACTAAAAACAATAGGTTATTTAATTTTATATGGCTATGAAAACATGGAAATTGAGGAATGATGAGCATTTTATGTGCTTTCTCTCTTAACTGTTATGCGAATGATAGATTTGGAAAATTTAACTTTAGTTGATATATTAATTTATGAACCAAAGTTATGTATAGTAAACAAAAATTGAAAATGGCATAGTTTTCATTTAATAGCACTAGTTTCAATTTATTTATTTATTTATTTATTTTGAGACAGAGTCTCACTCTCTTGCCCTGGCTAGAGTGAGTGCCGTGGCATTAGCCTAGCTCACAGCAACCTCAAACTCCTGGGCTCAAGCGATCCTCCTGCCTCAGCCTCCCAAGTAGCTGGGACTACAGGCATGTGCCACCATGCCCGGCTAATTTTTTCTATATATTTTTAGTTGTTCAGATAATTTCTTTCTATTTTTTTTAGTAGAGACGGGGTCTAGCTCTTGCTCAGGCTGGTTTTGAACTCCTGAGCTCAAACAATCCACCCACCTTGGCCTCCCAGAGTGCTAGGATTACAGGCGTGAGCCACCCGCCCGGCCTCAATTTATTTTTTAAAAGTATATGTAAATTCTTCTATTTGTGATGAATAAAGCCTTCTTTAAAATGTTCTAAATAGAATTTTCTCTTTTATTAGTTTATTGTATTGTTAGATTACTAGGGGAGTGCTTATGGAAACAGATTATATGGGCTGACAGAGTTTAAAAATAATGCTTTTTATCTGCTTAAAATTTTTCTCTGGATTAATTGTATAGATTTTCACTCTTCCTGGGTAGGGTAGAACTGCTGTTTGAGAGCTCTTGTAATTAGACTTGTTCAGTTCTTATCTATCTAAAGGTGATAGAAATTCTAGAAGAATAGATCTGTTGTTTGTGTCATACAAAGACTGGAGAAAAAAATTATATGTATAATAAAATGCCAATGATTTATTTAAAAAGAAGCCCACATTTTCAAGTTGGGGACTGATAGATATAGTTTATGAAATAATTATTCTGCACGAGAATTGTACACCAAGGGATACTTAGCCTCTCTCTAGCTAGCAAAATCTCACCAAGGAAATTACCTTTTCTGTTCTTCAAATAGTTACCTGAATGGCCCACAGACTGCTCTCAAGAAATTAAGTAAATATTTTACTAATTCCCCATTTATTTTTGAGATAACAAGAAGGATAAGCAAATGGAAAACTTAAAAAAAAAATTTAACAAGGAATGTTACCTTTTATTGAAATGTAAATACCAAGTCCTAAATGATAAATCGAATTTCATACAACTGCCGTATCAATTGGTGAAACTAAAGAGTTATGCCTGTGGTATTTTGCTCCCTTGCTGGGATTTGTTTTTGATTTCCATGCTAGTGTGAAGGCCCTGAGTCACTCTGGGCCTTGTTTTCCTCCTCTCCTGAAGAGAACGCTAGAACACATAATCTATGAGGTCATTTTTGACTTTATCATTAAACTGATCTTTAAAAGATTTAATTTGAAAAAAAAGGATGTATCGAATCGTTTAATTTTTAATAGAAATTTGAATTACTGAAGCTGGGAGCTGAAATGTAGACATAGAAGAAAAAAGGAAACACATTTGTAATACTTCAGTGATAAAAGCTACAACTTAAGTTTTTAGTATAATTCTAATCACTGCACTATATATGCACTTGATTTTATTTATTCCCCAGAGTAAACCTCCGAATTTGGTATTATCTCCATTTAACAATGAAGAAATTGAGAATCAGATACTTTAAGTAACTAGCAATCAAATTCAGGATTCTTCGACTCCAAAGTCTGTGCTATATGGAATATAAAGTTAAAATGCCTAGCATGTTGTAGTGTGAGTTTCAAACCTACAAGGATATAATTTTGCATGACTGCAGATATTTATCAAAAATTGAGAAAATAACATTTAAATGTCTTTATTTTAGTCCAAATTTAGAGATAATAAAAGTGTTTTGAAATTCCATATGCGGTTGATTAAAATTTGTATTTTCGTGTTTCCAATGTTTACTTATGTACCTCAGTCCATTTCATTTATTATAAATCTGCTGAATTCTGACAGTTTTAACTCAAATTTTTTAGAAGTATCAGTTATTTCAGTTAGTTTTCTTATGTAAAAGTAACCTCTACTAAAGATTACCAGTAACTTCTAGTAGCCAGAGTAAAGAGAATTTGTAAAAATGATTCGATGTTCTAGAAAAAACCTTGGTTTAGGAAGGCATTAGCTCTGGATTTTAACTTCATTTCCACTACGATTTATGTGACCTTTGGGAAAACCATTAAACTCTGAGCTTCTGTTTCCTCCTTTGTAAAATGGCAGTAATAATACTTGGCCCTTCCTACCTTCAAGAATATTTGTGAGGATCAGGTGAGTTTGAGGTACATAAAATAGCTTTGAAAAAGGTAAAGTGCACTACAAATAGATGACAGTGTTGTGGAGATGATGAGATGTATGGCAGTTGTGGGTGAATTCTGCACCCTCTGTGAAGAAGTGCTTGCCTTCATCTGAAAGGCCTTCACTTCTCATCCCAACATTGGGACGGAGCTGTAATAATCTGTCCTGATTTTGTGGTTGCCTGGGTTGAAGAAAGTTCTCAATTTGTGCTATATGATACTTAATTATTAATGCTTATGTTAAAATATAGTATCCTTTTTGACTAAGTCATGTAATTTGTTTTTTCACAAATACAGAAAATAAATTAAGAATGAAATGGAAACAATAGTGAAATAAAAGTGAATGTTCATGCAGGGTACTGGCTAAATTGATTTTACTTTTGAAATTATGCAAATTCTAAATGTGTTAAATAATGGTTCCAAATAACGAAACTGTATTTCTTCTCAAATACTAGGTTAATGATTGAATTAAAATCAGTTGAGTTATATCTCTCAATTAGTAAATGAACGATGTGCTGTTTCGAAGTTTTGCTGATTTGGATGTCATATGATTTTGACATAGGTAATTGTGTCCTTAATTTCTGAACAGATTTTGTTCATTTTGTGTAATCAATTGATTGACTTTCAAAGGTATTTTTCCAAGAGGAAACAATGTTATAAATGGTAGATAGGTTCATAGTAAGTCCACAAAGGCTACATGATGTATTATATATACTCTCTGTAGTATATTGAACTTGGAAGACCTGGTGTAGAACTTCTGTTCTGTCATGAACCAGTTGTGTGGCCTTAAGCCAAACTCACTTGATCTATAAAAAAGGGAATAATGCCTTAGGTGCTCTTACATTGTTGTGGGAAGTACATGAAAAATTGTATGTAGGTGAGAAGGTACTCAAAAGTACTTAAGTACTTTTGTGTACTTAGGTACTATTATGTACTTAAGCCCATAATTAGCTGAACTATGAGAATAATTTGTGATCTGGTTCTGAGACCAGAAATTCATTTAATGAGAGGGAGAAAGAATTTACTATTTCCTGTCTTGTTTTCCCAGATCTTCTTTCTTTTGTGAATGAATACATTCAGAAACCTCTAATTCTCTAGACTCTGTTCACTTTTCACCCTCTCCTGTACATCACTCCCGAGGCAATATGCAACATGTAATATATGTATATTCCAGATCCTGTGGTATCCATCACAGATACTCTTGAAGGAAGGAGGCAAAAGCTGGGGACGGGAAAGTGTAGGCAGCAGCTGGCAGTTTGTATGTATGTATGGGTTGTTTTAAAGGCATGGTCTACTTACAGTAGAACCAAAATAAATAAGGTTGTTTTTAAGTATAGAGAATGCACTCTGAGCTAAAAATGTCTTTTGTACCAAAATTTCTCTTAACATATCTATGTAAATTAGAAAGGTTTTTGTAGTTCGAGCATATGTTGAGGTAATTACTTCAATTCTATGGACTCTCTCCTTTCCCATGCCAACACAGCACTGCTTTATCTTGTTTTTTGTAAAAACATGCCAAAATGTTCACTTATCTTGTAGTCCATGTTAGCTTTCCTGGAAGTATTTGGTACTGCTTTGTAATGATAATACAGCCCCTTTTATTCTTCTGAGATTCCCATGGTTTCCTTGATGATAGGGAAAATATTTTGTGGAGAAAGTAGTTAATTTTGCTAGCCAAGCAGATAATTTAATTTGACCTACCAGGAAGATCTAATCTCAAATCCTTTAAGAGATAATAAGTGGGTGGCACAAGACCTCTAAAACGTTGACTGTTTTATAAAAATGAGAGCAAGTCTACCTAGTATATTGATTAAATGCAGATATGAGAGAAATATAAATCTTGAATCAGTTTTATAATTTAATCTATTTGATTGAAATGCACATGCAAAGCAATGTGTTTATTTTGAAATGTGGTGAACCATTTTATTTTTAGTATGATGTTATTAAGGAAGGAATTTCAGGCAGCTCTTATCTCTGCTAATAATAGAAGCCTTCTTCACCCCTTCAAGGGAACAGTATTCTTGCTTAAGTGGTGTCTTATGTTTGACAATGTTTGCCTATGATAAATTTTGTGTATTTCTTTGGGTAGTATCTTTGTTTTTAAACTTTTAATAATTCTCTTTTATCTGTCCTTAGATTTTTTAAAACAGCATTTTATATGATTAAAGATAATTTATCAAATCTTTCTATTACTATATGTCTGTTACTCTGAATGTTAATGTATTAATTTATTAAAATATTTTTTCAGAATCCTCTTTCTTCGTATTATTTTATACATCTTATGTACTGTTAAAAACATGATGAGCAATATGTTTTCATCCAATATCTCTCAACTTCTAAATTATAAGAAAACTAAATCTGGCTGTAATAATTGAAAATAATAGAACTAAAATTTTGAAGCATACCATAAAATTTGCTTTTTTTCTAAATAATTTACTTGGGCGATATTGTAAGTATTAGTTATTTTCATTTTCTTTTTTAATGTGCTTGGGTATAAGTTAGGACTATATGGTATTCCATAATTGATTTTAGTTCTCCCAGCCTTAATTAATGGAGTAATACAACCAATATATATTAAGTATTTGCTGTGTTTAGTCAGGTTTTAAGCAAAATATTTTTACCAGTGTTAATAATGTGGCAATAGATACTACAACAGATGATTTACTAATTTAAAATAAAGTGGGAAATATTCGTCACAAAATTTGCTTAAATGATTTTTGTTTCACATTTGAAATCTAAGTTAAATGATATGAGTCCACCTTTTACTCAGATTTACAACAGGCCCCCTTGTAATGCATTTCAGTGCTTTAGTCATTCACAGATAATATGACAGTTATACAAATTGATTTTAGCAAGAAATTTGACGTTGTGTCTTATAGTAGCCTTGTGGATGAGATGAAGAAATGTGTTCTGGATGATTTATTGCTGCTGAACTTTTATTCCCAAATAAGTTAGATGTCAAGATAAAGAGAACTCTGCCATTGACCATATTTAAATTTTTAGAAATGATTTTGGTGTAGACTCAGATCTATTAAGTATAGTGAGAATTTCTACTTGGGATGGCACAAAGCTAGATGAGATAATTAATAGACAAATCACAGAATCAGAATTTAAAATTATATCAACTGTTTGGGTGGCTAGGTGAAAACCAAGAAGGTGAAATTCAATGGGGACAAGTGTGAAATCTACCGCTTAGGCTAAAAACAAAAACAAAAAACAGGTGCTTAAAAGAATAGAACAGTTGATAGTAGTTCCTGAGATGTTGGAGTTTTAGGTGACCACAAGCCTAGGAAATATATATTCTGAATGCTTAAATGTAAAAATTGTTACTGGATGGAAAATAGATGTGTAGGAGCCATATTAGTTTGTAGTTGTAGAGGTAGTATAATTCTGCTATATTTTGGATTAAGCCAGATTTTGAATATTGGTTTCAGTTCTTGGCACCACAATTTGGAGGAAGAAGACTTAGCCGATTATATTTTACTCATAATGGGGATGGGGGGCCAAAAAGTCTGCCATGTGAAGTATGGTAAAGGAAATGTGATATTTTTCATACTAGGAAAAAGCATGTTTTAGGTGTGATAGCTGTTTTTAAATAGCTAAATTACCATCATCTGGAAAATGAGCCACCGTAATCACTGATGCTTTGAAAAATAGAATTATGTCTATTGGGTGAAAGTACTAAGGAGGCAAATTATAGACTAGAATAATGGGGATCTTTCTATCAAGGAAATTTGTCTGGAAGTGGTACAAGTAGTACCACAAATCAGTGAGATTTCTGTTAATTAACACATTTACTTAGATTCTGGATAGTTATCTATCAAGATTGCTACTACGGAATTCTTAGTTTGAATGGAAGGTTGGCATAGATAATCTATAAAGTCATTTTTAACTTTAATATTCCATTGTATACATTTTTTTCTAGTGCCATTTACTTTCATCTTGGCTATGACTTTTAACTTGTATTAAATTAACCTTCTAGTCAAGACAATTAGAAAAATTAGAGAAAATTTAAAATCTGTTTGAAGGCAATGGTCAATATCCCAGTGAAAAGGAAAATGCATTAGAATGAGTCTGACATGCTGGTTGGCTTTTCTCTTTGAGTCATTTGCTAATTCATAGGAACAGTAAATGTAAGAAGCCTAGCCAACAGCTGTGGTATCTTAGTTCTTTTGTTTTGCTCTAAAGGAATACCTGAGGCTGGGTAATTTATAAAGAAAAAAGGTTTATTTGGCTCATGGTTCTGCATGCTGTACAAGAAGCATGACACCAACATCCGCTTCTTGTGAGGGCTTCAGGAAGCTTCCATTCATGGTAGAAGGCAAAGGAGAGTTAGTATGTTCAGGGATCACATGGCAAGAGAATGGAAGCAAGAGAGAGGGGAGGGAGGTGTCAGGCTTGGTTTAACAACCAGCTCTCATGGGAACTAATAGAGTGAGAACTCACTCTACTCCAGGGAGGGCATTAATCTATTCATAAGGGATCTGTCCCCATGCCCTAAGCACCTCCAATTAGGCCTCACCTCCAACACTGGGGATCAAATTTCAGTGTGAGATTTGGAGAGGAGAAACATCCAAACTGTATCAAGTGGCTGGCTAAAAGGCAGAATAAGCAGAGTTTGAATCTTGGGGAGACAAAAGTTAGAGTTCACAGCTTATTAAGGGAGTCCCTGCTAAACAGTTGGGTTTAGGGTTGTAATTTCTGAAGACTGAAATCCTGCTTAGAATCATCTTAATCCCCTCTGGGATTAAGATGATTTGTGTCTTACTTTTCTTCTCTAGAGGAAAATAAAATCAGTCAGAGCCTCTACAGGTTTTCACACACAAAGTTCAGCATTCCAGGGCATAGGGCCTAGATAATAGAAACAGACTTGTAGGTGGTAATGAAAATATTAGACATGGACTTTAAAATAACTGATTGATATTTACAAATGGAGAATTTTGGCAGAAGACTGGAATCTAAAAAAGAATAAAGGAAATTCTAGACCTGAAAAATACAATAATATAATTAGAACTCTTTAGATGGTTTAACAGCAGATTAGATTCTGTTGAAGAGAGGACTGGTGAACTGGAAGACAGGTCAGAAGAAAATAGCCAAGACTAAAGGACAGAGAGACAAAAACATGAAAGTATAAGACATATGTGAGAACACAGTGAAAAGTCTAAAAACATGTATTATTGGAACCCATATAGAAAAAGTTAATTGGAGGCTTGCATTTTTTGCCTGTGGAAAGATAACTTCAGGTTTACTTTCTTTTAATATAGTTTCTCTGGACATATACCAAGATAAACATGATTTGTCAGTGCTGTTACCAACAACATTATTTAATGTGAAATGACCTGAGATACCAATGGCATCTGGACTCGGAAGACTATGAATGGACGTGTTATACTCTGAGGGACTACATTTTTAGTTCACTGTTTTTACCAGCATCAAATATATAGGGAAGCAGACCTCCAGCTTCCCTATAAGCTATTTCTTCAAACTCATGCACCCTGGCAGTAGGCTTAGAAAATTCAGGAATGGGCTACTATGTGATGTTGTTTCTATTTGAGGCTTATGTATGCTAGAGTAGACTGTATCCACTCATGTAAGTCTCACAACCTCACGATCTAGCGTGCCTCGGTGTGATGAGGGGACTGGGAAGTAGCAGCTGGATGTTTTAAGGACTCTTGATGAAGATATATTTGATTATACCATCTTGATATTCTGTTTCCAGCCTGAAATTCTCCTAAAAAGCTAAATAAAACTGTATTAGGTTACCATCTTTGGGTGTAAATGTAATTTTGAATCCAAGGCCACTGAAGGTCATACAAAGTATTACACAATTCCAGAAGAGGAGAAGAGAGGGAATAGAGCAGAAGCACTATTTGAAGAGATAATGGCAGAAAATTTTCTAAAACTGATTAAACACATCAAGCCACAGATTCAGAAGCCCAAGCAGAATAAACACAAGAAAACCATTACTAGGCACATCATTGTGAAACTGCTTAAAACCAATTCCTTTTTCTTGAGGCTTCCTTGTGCTGGAGTAGACTAAATCTGTTCATGTAGAGATGAGAAAAAGTGTTGAGAACATCTTGAAAGCAAGCCAGAGGGAAAAACAAGGAATAATAATAAGCTGACTTCTCAAAAAAATAAATAAATAAATAAAAAAGCAAGAAAACAATGGAATGATATCATCAAAGAGGTGAAAGAAACAGTCCATAATTTTATACCCAACAAAAATATCCTTCAAAAATAAAGGCAAAACACACTTTCATGCAAACATAAATTGAGGGAATTTGTCACCAACACAGGCACAATAAAGGGCAAACCAAAGGGAATTCTTTAGGAAGAAAGAAAATGATCCCAGATGGAAGCAAGAGGTGCAAAAAGAAATGAAGAGCATTGGAAAGGGTAAATATATGGGTAATAATATAGATACTGATAATACAAAATAATACGTTGTGAGATTAAAATATATGTACGCATGAAATAAGGCAATAACAGAAGAATTATGAAAGGGAAAAATAGAATTGAAGTGTCCTAAAGTCCTTGCTTTGGGAAATATAAAAGTACAAATTTATATTAGACTATAGCAAGTTAAGGATGCATTTTGTAATCTCTGGAGTAACCATTAAAATGAAACCTAAAAGCCCTAGAGATAAAAAACAGTTTATGTTTTTTCTTTTTTGTTTTAGAATTCTAAATCATTCCACAACGCTAAAATTTTTATGGAACATAACATTATACATTGAACAACAGAGTTATCCAGTTAGAGGTGATTAATGGGGATGGCAGTGGGGATACTTGAAGACAGGAAAAGAAAGGAGGGTGAACAAGAAGAAGATGAAGCATGTGGAATAAGAGAATCACAGAAAGAAAGTACACACATAAGGACCAGAGTTGGGAAGACACGAGAGGGCATGATTTCAGAAACTTTGGGATAAGTGTTTCTGGCAGAGTCTGCTGTTCATCTGGCATGAGGACATCTAAGAACATTTTTTCAAATCTTTTATCCCTGACCTAAATGCTAATACATTTTCCAGCAGTTTTAAATAATCTCTTCTATACTGGTAAACTTTTTCTGACTCTGTTTTTCATCTTAAATGGTTATAAAAATTAAATTGATTTTCCTATGGAATCCTAGATTAACTTAAGTTTTAAAAAACTATCTTAAAGTTACAATTCAAAGCCAATATAAACACTGGTTTTAACAATAAAGCATAATACAGCATATCATGTAATCAAAAAAGTTAGGTGTAGAGCAGGTCTTTACTAAAAAAATCACATCCTCAAGCCTTTCCTGATCTATTTAAAATAGTCTATTTTCCCGCCTCCACCCCATCACTCTTACCCTGCTTTATTGTCTTCATTTATCACTATTATATATTTTTTTATTATTTATTTCCACCAGAATGCAAGTCCCATTTATTTTCAGCATTGGAGGCAATGTCTAGTACATGTCAAACACTCAGAGTGCGCTTGATGAATGAATGAAGAAATGAATGCACAGACTAACAGGGTAGGAAAAATAGCAGAAAAAGGTCTTCATGGATAGTTGAATTGAGTTCATTCTTTTAATAAAACTTAAACATATGTTACATGTCATTGGATTTAGAGATTACTAAAACCGTTACAGTCCATGTTTTATTTTCTTGACTTTTTAAGCACCTCTTGATGAATAATTTTAGTATATCTGATTCATAGCAAAGACCGCAGCCCTGCCCTAGCCTTGCTCTTTAACTGAACATGGCAATTTTCCTTACTTGATTATTCTCATGCTTTCTCCTTCCCTCCTTAGCCTGTCACTGCTAGACTCCATCCCTTCCCTGTGCCCTCATTTCTTCAATCTAATGCTGGAAATAAGAGGATAAGCGTGTAAGTGAGCACTCTTGCTGTGTTATAATCAAGAGAACCTGGTTATAGAGAGGTAAAGTAGTGTGAATTTTGAGCTTCGGTGTTGAAGGCAGACACACCATCCTACCACTGACTCTTCATTCATTCCTAGTTTCCTCATCTGTAAACTGGGCATAATAATATTTACCTTATAGAGTTTTGGGGAATTAGATTTTGTGTGTATATATTGCTTAATACGGTACTTGTTTAATCAGTGGTAGATCAAAAGGAAAAGAAATCTTTTGCTTCCTTTTCAGAACCATCCTTTAGAGAACTTTGAAGGACTTTCAGGGAAATTAAATTTGGAGAAAAGCAATGAGACTGTTTTGTTTCACCATGGGTGAAGGAGAAATCAGGCTTGTGTTGTTTTGGCAAGAGTCTGGTGATGGTAGGGATCAGAAAATATGTGCTTTAGATGACCCTCTTGATTGCCAGAGTTAATTAAGGCTCTTCATGGTATCCAAGTGAGTAAAGGTTGCTGACCTCCAAAAAGGCCTGGCTTCCTGGTACATATGGTATCCCTTGGCTTGTCATAGGTTAGGTATACAGTGTGCTTCAAATGTTCTTTTTAACTTTTTTATTGTATCCCATATGCAAAAAAGTACATGCATTCTAAGTGATCTTTTAGCTGAATCCTCAATTGGTTTTCACAAACTGAACATACCCATGTAACCACTGCTTAAAGACACAGAAAATGACCAGTATCCCAGAAGCCTCTTTGTCCCGTATCGCCTACTGTTTCATTCCCCCCAACCAAGGGGAACCACCATCCACATATTGCTTTACCTATTTTTGAACTTTATAGAAACAGAATCATATTGTGTCTGGTTTCTTTTACTTGAGATTATATTCATTAGATTTATCCATATTGCTGTACATAGCTGTAATTTGTTCATTCTTATTGCTGTGTAGTTGCGTGTTAAGATTATTCCATTATTCATTCTGTTATTGATGAGCATTTGGGTAGTTTTTACAATTTGTTGTTATGATGAATAATGCTGCTTTACACATTCTTGTACATGCTTTTTTCTATTTATATCATTATTTTAGAAAAACATATTTAAAATCACATACAGAAATATTATTTTAGAAATACTGTTTTTTTTCTACTTCACATTTCAGATTTCTGTCATTACCAGGTTTACTTTTTGAATCATCTACCATGGTTTTCCAGAGTACTGTATTCATTTCCATTTAAGTTGTTTGAGATTCAGTACTTTTGAATCCATGTATAATACTGTAACAAGATACCCACTAATGTAACATTACAGCTACAAGTTTTTTTATTTGTCTTGTAGAGTTATAAGCTTCACAAGGTTGTAACCACACAGGATGCTAATTTTTAAAGTGATCCTCGAAAGGCTTATTTAGGATGATGTTTTACATTGATAAGTGTGAAATCATTCTTGAGGGATAATTATATTACCATATCCTTTTATTGCTGATTTAATCAGGTGTTTTCTCTCAGCTAATAATATGTTTTTTAGGCAAATGTGTCTTACATATATAGTCATTGGTTCTTCAAAATAATTTTGAAAGCACCTTCTTAATTTGAAAGATTTATGAAAACTTGAACCTAAAGTTTAAGTGGACCAGCAGCATTGAGATCTTGTAAAGATCTTGAAGCACTCCCTGTTTATGTGTTTCTGTTGGTTGTATACTTAGGAGTAGAATCACTGAGTCATAGAGTATATACATGTTCAGTTTTAATAGTTAGTATACATTTTGCACCAATCTGTCATTTTCCCAAGTATTTGCACTAATTTACATTCCCACCAGGATATAGTTCAGTTGCTCTGTACCCTCACTAATAAATGGTATTGTCTGTCTTTTTTGTGGTAGCTGTTGTGGTGAATATGTTGTGGTATTGTTTTGCATGGTGGTTTTAATTTACATTTCCCTGATGACTAATATTGAGGACCTGTTTACATTTGTTGACCCTCTGGGACTCCCCTTTTCTGAATCTTTCTGTAAGACGTGTAGCTTCTTTTGTAATGCCTAGACTTTAAGTAATCTGTAGTCCTGGTGCTGATGGCTATTTTTTCTTCTGTCAGTACTTTTCCGTAATTAGGAGCTTCTGGAATGCAGTATCACATAGGATTCCTTGGGACTTGGAATAAATTATAGATAATGCCTTTTCTTTGATAGATACTTGTTGGTTTGCTTCAGATATGAGAGTGGTTTGCTTCAGATATGAGAGTGGTTTGCTCTAGATATGAGAGTGACTAACACACCCAGTTGGCATACTCCTCTCAAATTCTAAAGCAGCAATACTAGTAGATCATGAAGTCTAAATCATGTGTTCATGCACCCCAAATATTACTGTGAGGCATGCATTTTATGCATATAGTAAATAGTTACTGAGTGTCAGTTGTAAAGTCAGGCACTGTGCCAGATGATGAGGATCAGTGATAAATGAGACACAGACCCTGCACTGAAGGAGCTGGTTGGTGTAGAGACAGAGATCGGTAACAACAACAACAGCAAAATAAGTTATTAATTACAGCACTTGATGTTAAGAGCCACCAGGGAGTGTATCAGAGAGTTATTTAATCCAGACAGTTGAGTTGCTAGAATGAGTTGGGGAATAGGAGTGGGTAGTTAGGGAATGCTTACTGGAAGAAATGGTACTTGAGCTGAATTCTGAAGGACAAATTAGACATAGATGAAGCATTGGAGATTGGTGATGGGGGATGCAAATGGTTCACATATTTAACCACATTCATATATTCCACTAAGTGAAATTCCACTGAAATTTACTGAATGCTTATCATGAACTAGGCATGTATTAGCCCAGAAAATGAGAGAAAGCACAGTACTTTGGGGAATTCCAAGAAGTTCTAAATAACTGAACTCTAACATTTTAAATGAGGGAATGGTGACTGATGACACAGGAACTGTAGGGAGAGGCCTACATATGTATTACATAAATACTATATACCTACGAAACTATATGAAGTCCTCCAATATTACATTAATCATTCTAATTACCTCCTTATCCCAATTTCCTAACTAAGTGCATAGCATACTGTGAGTATAGGATGGGCTCTAGCTTCCTAATAATGTCTGTGGAGCCTCCATTCTGTGTGGTACCATAATTTGACCTGACTCCCAAAACTTCTGTCCAACACCATCATAAAAAATTTTTGAATCTTCCTCCTTGCTTTTCATTTCATTCAGCTTGCCTTACCAGTAAGTGGAGGGTGTAGAGAAGACTAATCTTTCTTACTACTGAAGTATTTCATAATGTATGGACATTTCGGTCAAAAGCAGTTAGTGGAAAGGGAAGTTTCCAGTCCTGGGGTCTACAGAAAAGAAGATTGCGGAGCTGGCTGAGCACTGATTAGTGTGCCTTCCATCAGAGCCTAGAATTTATCTATGCTCATTCCTTACTTCATTCATTCTTGTTCCCAAGTTTTTTTCTCCTTCTCTTTAAACTTAATTGCCACTTTCAAGGTCTGGCCCTAACACTATTAGAGCCATGAGGGGAACATGTAACCGGAGCAGCCAAAAATTCCACTGTTAACTAGAAGGCTATGTCCCTAGCATGGAAACTTGGAATTCTGAGTATTATTCCTCCCAACCCCAAATTATTATTGTATATGGTGTTTAGATTCTATAATACTTTCAATATGATAGTGTTATTTTAGACATTGAGTTAATCTTTTAATGGGTAACCATGGAATACAGTGTAGCATAATCATTAAGAACCTGGATTTAAATACTGATTTTGTCTATTACTAGTCATTTTAAATTTCTCCAAGCCTTAGTTTCCTCATGTATAAAAATTTCCTTACAGGGTTGATATAATCTTAAAATGAAACATTGTATGTAAAATGTTTGGCATGTATGCACACATGTAGACATATACCTTCTATTAATAGTCATCATTCCCATATTTGTAGGAAAGAATCATTAACTATCGTTTAATAGCCCTGTTACCAATCACACTGGAGCTTGTTACTTGAAGTTTGTGCATGCTTCTGGTAAAAGACCTGGATTATAAAGTTTTAAGTCAGACCACCCCAAACATACTCTGAAAATTTTAAGAAACTTCTTCCAGCTGTGTTTGTTAATACAGTAATAGAATTGATTTTTATCTATTCTGTACAGATAAAATGCGATCGAGTTGATTTTACTTATATAGGCTAATAATTTCCTGGGAGCATTATGAATGCTATGATTCCAGTGAGAAAACTTTTTAAGCACCAAAAAAGTAGCTTACAAACAAATTTCGTACGTAGACCAAGGACTCTGTAGAGGCGAGGGAAATAACACATGTAGCTACTAGTCCAGTGAAGCATATGATTCTTTTTGTAGACTAAAGCTTTTCTTTCTTTGACACCATTCAAATTATGCAATATTTGTATAGCCTTTACAGTAGGAAGACACTTTGGCAACTCTTTGTTTAAGCCTAGCAGATAAATAGCTTATAATTCAGGCCTAAAATAATAATTTTTTAAAATTAATTTATTACTTATTTATTTATTTAGAGATGAGGTCTCGCTATGTTGCCCATGCTGTGCTCAAACTCCTGGGCTCAAGCAATCCTCCCATCTCGGCCTTCCAAGTAGCTGAGACTATTGCCACCATGACCAACAATAATTTACTTTTTAATCATTTCCTTTCTTTGTTTTATTAGTTATGATAATGTGCTTAACCATATGATATATTAAAATCAAATGAGGAAATATGTGATATGAATTACTAAGGAATAATAGAGAAGTGTTCCAAACTGTGCTTTATAAAATTATAGGGTCTGTGCTTATGGTAAAAAATGCTGGGCTGCATTTGGGAGTGATACTGGAAATTTGAGAAATTATGATCTTATCTTTGTGTAAAACAATTGTTTATTTACTTACATTAATAC